>JAVYIG010009612.1:0-76673 GCA_035222895.1 Strongylocentrotus droebachiensis | reverse complement strand
AAAGAAAGCATTTTGAGCTTATAATGCACATGTTGCAATTTCAGGTGCAACTTAGAGTTCAAATATGGGTTACGCACGGCCAGGCATTAGTGTAGGAAATCTTCAAATCTTCAAATCAGGCATAATTATGACTAAATTACTTGTCTGTTGCCTTACGAAAAAAATTATATTTAGTCAGGCCTGAATTGAGTCGCAAAACAATCACTGTGTTAAAAGGAAAAAAACATATTTGATGACATTCGAAATTCCCCAATAACCAATACGATTGGAGAGCGAGTACTTGTTTTGTTTTTCTTCAAAAATTACTCAACTATAAATAGCTGGCCCGGAAACTTGAGCCTCTCACAAAACGCAAGTATAGGCCTGAATACTTTTTCTTTATTTTTGTTCGGTAATAAATAAGGTTAGTTTATGTGGGTGTCACTCAGGCGCGGATATACGGGGGGCGACGGACCCGTTCCCCCCCCCTCTTTGAAAACAAAATAGATATTTTTGTGGGGGGAAGGGGGCTGTGCCCCCCCCCCCCCAAGCACCCCCGGTTCCTAAGCCTATGTACAGGTCAATGAAGTCTACTTTTTGAAACTTAAAGGGATTTGTCACAGGTTCTGAAACAAAATCCTGGAATGATAGTTAGGGCTAGTTCTGATCGGAAAACGACCCAAATATCGGAGTATGGCTAGCTGCCCTAGGGCCTTGTCCTATATACGGATCAGGGAAAATAAACTTTAAAAATTTCGGGGGCTACTTTTATGACTTTCGGGGGCTCTTTTTGGCAATTCGGGGGCTAATTCACCCCGAGCCCCCGTGTATTTCCCCCCCTGTTACGGATAAGTGAGCGCCTTAGGTCTACTTCTAACTCGTGTTTTTAGCCTTTCTTTCTTTCCTTTTTCCTTTCCTTTCTTTTTCCTTCCTTTCCTTTCTTTTTTTTTCAAAGAGGGGGGGGGGGGCGGGTCCGTCGCCCCCCGTATATCCGCGCCTGAGTGATACCCACATAAACTAACCTTATTTATTACCGAACAAAAATAAAGAAAGAGCCCCTCGACACCATAGGTCTAAGTATTCAGCCAGTTGCTACCCCCCCCCCCGCCCCCCACCAAAATAAATTTTAAAAGTGAATTTGTTGTTCTAATTTGATACCAGTGATTTACAGTTGTTGCTGAAACGGCCTAATTTTCCGGGATTTTTCCTCACTTTTTAGTAAATTATACTTTTTATGCGTTTGTGGGAGAATGATAAATATCAAAATTTACAGTCAGGCAAGAAATATGCTTATTTACCATTTAGAGGCCTACTACGGCGGGCTTGGGGGCTCAAGCCCCCCCCCCCCCACACACACACACTTTTGAAAAAGTATATTAAAGATAATTATATAGAAAGAAATAGGAAAGAAAGTATGCTCATGTGACCGTAATTAAATGCCCCTACCCCCTGAGCATCCGCCAATTTGTGCTACGCTCTACCTTATCGTAAATACTCTAGCCTCCCCCAATCACTTTCAACCCCATTTTTAATCACTTTTATTTCCCAATTAACGTAGAAAAGTATAATCGATTACAACAGTTGTGGGGCCGACATTACGAGTATGCCTTCATAAAATATAGGTTTTAAAGAAAATATTCACTTCTACTTTCAAAAGGACCTGCCCATTTGCTTAAAAAAAATTGTAGAGTTATTATTATGTAATTTCTAGAAAAAATGTCAACCACATGATTTACAATGAGTCTAAATACATTGATTTGCCGAGTTGCTTCCTTTTATCAAATATACACGTAAAACAATGGGGGGGGGGACAAAATGTGCGGATAGCAAACCGCACGGATCGTCCCTCGGACGATCCGTGCGAGTCACGGACGATCCGTGCGAGCAGAAAACCCGCATATTATGTCCGACGGACAAACGAAACTGGTAGGACAAACGGCGCGGTCACACCGGTCACAGGTCATGCAGGGCATAGGGGGTAAATTAGTTTCTGTGCGGACACGCAAATAGGAGCGCAAGTGAATCAATATGGGAGCAATTCGATTTTATTTTTGTTGCCATTTTAGGCCCTAAATTCATTTTCTAAAAGTAAACACTTTACGCCAGGCGCGCCGGAAGCAGTTTGGGATTGGGGGGGGGGGGGGGGGGGAGCAAACATTCCAGGGGGCTCACCTTCCAGGGGTAGTGACGTAATGAGAACAAACGTTCGGAAGGGGGGGGGGGGGGCAGACGAAAAATCTGCATCATAACCTGTCTTACACGTACGATCAGGTGGAGAGTAAATTGGCGTGGGGTCTAGGGCATGAGCCTCGGCAGGGGGTCAAGGGGCTGAGCCCCCGGAAGCTCAGGGTTTTTTAGGTATTTAATTACGGTTAGATGAGCATCTAGGGGCCCTCCTTAAGGCTATTGACGTGTTCCAGGGGGGGGGAGCCCCCAGAAGCTCAGAGGTTTTAATATTTAACTACGGTCAGATGAGCATCCAGGGGCCCGCCTTAGGACCCTTGGTGAGGTCCAGGGGGCAGAGCCCCTGGAAGCTCAGGGTTTTTTTAGGTATTTAATTACCGTCAGATAAGCATCCAGGGGCCCGTCTTAGAGCCCTTAGTGGGGTCCAGGGGGCAGAGCCCCTGGAAGCTCGGATTTTTTAGGTATTTAATTACCTTCAGATGAGCATCCAGGGGCCCGTCTTAGGGCCCTTGGTGGGGTCCAGGGGGGGGGGGGAAGCCCCCAGAAGCTCAGAGGTTTTAATATTTAACTACGGTCAGATGAGCATCTAGGGGCCCTCCTTAAGGCCATTGACGTGTTCCAGGGGGGGGGGGAGCCCCCAGAAGCTCAGAGGTTTTAATATTTAACTACGGTCAGATGAGCATCCAGGGGCCCGCCTTAGGACCCTTGGTGGGGTCCAGGGGGCAGAGCCCCTGGAAGCTCAGGGTTTTTTAGGTATTAAATTACCGTCAGATAAGCATCCAGTGGCCCACCTTAGAGCCCTTGGTGGGGTCCAGGGGGCAGAGCCCCTGGAAGCTCGGATTTTTTAGGTATTTAATTACTTTCAGATGAGCATCCAGGGGCCCGTCTTAGGGCCCTTGGTGGGGTCCAGGGGGCAGAGCTCCCGGAAGCTCAGGGGTTTTAGGTATTTAATTACGGTCAGATGAGCATCCAGAGGCCCGCCTTAGAGCCCTTAGTGGGGTCCAGGGGGCAGAGCCCCTGGAAGCTCGGGATTTTTTAGGTATTTAATTACGGTCAGATGAGCATCCAGGGGGCCAGCCTTGGGGCTTTTGGTGGGGTCCAGGGGGCATAACCCCCGGAAGCTCGGGGTTTTTAGGTATTTAATTACAGTCAGATGAGCATCCAGGGTGCAGAGCCCCCGAAAGCTCAGGGGTTTTAGGTAAGTAATTACGGTCAGATGAGCATCCAGGGGACCGCCTTAGAGCCCTTGGTGGGTCCGGGGGCGGAGCCCCGTAAGCTCTTGGGTTTTAGGCATTTAATTACGGTCAGATGAGCATTTTCAGAAGAATTTTCTTGCTTCGTTAGAGGATTTTTAATGGGATAATTGATGACAGACAACAACAACAAAAAACAAACAGACACGCTTTCCCATTCTCGCACAATATGTCCACAATATGCGCGTATCGCTATTATAAAGACCTCCATTGATAAATACCATATAGGTGGCATGCGCAATTGTTTATGAAATTTAATTTCTGTGAACTTTCCTTTTCTTTGAATGGAATTGTATATGTGATTTAATTCAGGTTTTTATTATTGTTATGTTCTTTTGGGTTAAAAATACAAACCATGTTTACTCCTTTACTGCTTTTTTTTTTTTTTTTGAGGGGGGGGGGGCGTTTTAGGGGGGCAAAAATGCGTTTTGCCCCCCCCCCCCCCTCCCCCCCCCCCCCCCCCCCCCACTTCCGGCGCCTATGCTTTATGCTTCATTTGGGAGCACAATTCCCCCAATCTCCGATTCTCACTAGCTCCTGTGCGCCCCCGCCCGATCTACCGCCTGGTTAGATAATGACACATTTAGAACTCCATCGCAGGAATAATTTCCCGGCTTAATTCTCTGTATATGTTCAATCTCATCATTTTTTTTTATATATAATTTCAAAAAATCATGAATGATTAAAAAATTAAACTTCATAATAATGCGCATTCTGAAAGATACCATACTACATATTGTCATAAGTTATAGATTTAGTGTACGCACGTCAAAGAGATATCTATAGTCCGCTATCTTCCATTCAGAGCGCGCCATTTGAAGTTATTTTGAGAGAATTAAGCTCAGCTCAGGAGCTACAAAACTGGTAATAAAGCCGATCGAACCGGACACCAATTTGTCTAGTTATAACCGACAGGCCAGCATAAGCACAGGTATCGTATATAACAGTTAGACTCTAAACCTAATTCACTCCTCATCCTTGAATTTGATCTTCAGCGCACCGATCCGCCCGGCCTCAGGACCCTTCGGGTTCGCTTCGGGCGCGGGCGCGGGCTGAGCTGCGGGAGCGGCGGAGCTAGCTCAGCTCTAGACAGCAATAACCATCTGATTTGGGTCATTTCTTTAATAAAACTGACATTTGTTGTCATTCCCCAATACAGATGGCAACCCAGAGATCTCGTACCGTGGGGGTAGCTATAGCCAACAATGGCAGCTTTTTTTGTCAAAACATTTTCTCCCCGACTTTCTTTATTTAGACTCTAGAATCTAAAGTCTAGATCATCTAGATCTAGATCTAGATCTAGATCTAATTTTCTGATTTCTAAATCAGATGTAAATTAGGTCGGTATGTCATTTGTCCTAATTACAGTTATCAAATTTGATAACTTAATATTAAATACGTAATTTACGGACTTACTTATATGAATTATCCAATTTGTATCTCAGATCCGCGAAGCAGTACGTTCATGCATTCGAAATATTACCCGGCGGCCGGCGATATATTTCCGGGTCCACCTACCAAAACATAGCCAAATGGCCAATCAGAGCACTCGTTTCGTGGGAGTTCGTTGGTCAAGCTGGGCCGACTCGTACGTAGCTACGGTAGCTATTGGACGTTCGAAAAGAAAAAATGAATATTCATCAACTAAAACCAAGACGGATAATGTTGACGACGAGACTTTCTCAGATTAATCATTAATTTAGGATCTAAATGAGCAAGCTATCGTAAGTCAAATAAGCTATATGTTATTTTTAATTTGTGTTGTAATTGCAGCAGTTATGAGGATGTACATGTAAAGAGTGAAAATCTCGTTGCATATCTCATTCATCGCGGTCCGGTCGAACCGAACCATTTGTTCCGTACAGTGCCTCACAGAAAGAGGTCCCCAGACTTCAGTCTCTATAATCGGAGGTCTAGTGGAGCCAGACGTAGTCTCAGTGGAACAATTGACGATTAGAGAGACTGAAGTTTTCGGTCTAGCTCAGCTCTAGACCGAAATTTCTGTCTGTCCCTTTCGTTCGTTAGCCTTTGAGTCTGATTTGGGTAGGGTCGGCTCCTCTCTTTAGAGACAGAAGCGAACCATAGGGACTGCACTGCAAACTCGGTACTACCATGTCATGACTACGGATCTGAACACCTCACTTGTTATGCCCCAAAACTACATTTTACCCAATGAATATCCGATTTAGACCCTAGCCCTAGGCCTATCTTATGCCTAACTCCGGGAAGCTCCCGGAGTTAATCTATGCCTAGATCTATGCCTTGCCCTTGGCTATATGCTATGGCACTTGTTCAGAAACCTAAGTCTACCCTACTAAAACATACCCAAAATGAAGTAAATATTCATTAGACCTGTCCAAATAAAGATCATGACTTAAAATTTGTTATGTTTATAAGAATCTAGACTAGTCTAGATCTAGTCTAGATCTACCTGTTTCGTGTCAATTTTCTTGTTATTTTTCGTAAAAATGTTGACTCTAGGACTAGAGGCAAGGTTTTGTTGCCCCTACGGAGATCTAAAAACAATATTTGTCGGCAAGACTTTGTTGTCCCTTCGGAGATCTAAAAACAATAATTATCGGCAAGGTTTTGTTGCTCCTCCGGAGATCTAAAAACAATATTTGTCGGCAAGGTTTCTACGGAGATCTAAAAACAATAATTATTGGCAAGACTTCGTTGTCCGTATCTGCAATGAAGTCTCAAAATAAAAAACAAAACACATGCAACAAACTGCACGGAAATAACAGTTACCGTAAACAGAGCGAGAAATGCTAAACGGTTTTATGATTGTGGTCGTTTAACCGTCTGTTAAACGTTTTGACTCATGCCTGGCAGCTATACACCGCTAACTCCAGGGTGCTCCGTTGCCAAAGGCGTCGGAGCTCCAGATCGTTGGCTTAGGATTTTGCATGAACGTGCAAGCTATGGGAAGGGTTTTACCATACAAAACAGAGTGCGCGATCAGACACCCTATTATAATCTATATTTGTGGGGAGTCCCAAGAGACCCTTTAAGTTTTAAGTCATTTTGAACTAGTAACAGAAGGTGGATACATACGGTACTATTTTTTCTCATTAATCTAGAAAATGGACGCTTCAACTTCATCAAATCAAAGGACTGAAGATGAGAAGGATGCATCTAGTATCACGAAGAAGGTCATGGGAGATTCACTACATGAATATGAAACACAGTACTTTGGATTCACACCAAAATCATTCATAGATGGAGGTGAGTCTCTCTCTCTCTCTCTCCTTGGCCCTTTCCTCATGCCCCTCCCCCCCCCCCCCCGCCTACTCCCTGTCTACTTCCCCCTCTCTCTCTTCTCTCTCTCCATCTCTTCTCTCTCTCCCTCTCTCTCTTCTCTGTCTCCCTCTTTCCTGTTGACATGTTCCCCCCTCTTTCTCTCTCTTCTCTCGCTCACTCACTCTCTTTCTCCCTTCCCTTTCCTCTTAGGCTCTTGTATCCCCTTTCTCTCTTATGTCTGTCTCTCTTATGTCTGTCTCTCTTTCTCTCTCTCTCTCTCTCTATCGCTGCCTCTACTACAGTATGTGGTGAGGGTATATTTGTTTTCTCCTATATCTATTACGGTATGTTGAATAGATCTGTCACATTAATATTATATTTTCAACAAAGCAATATAACCTTGAATTGATGTACAAAAATTGCACTTGGTGAAAGCAAAAATCAGAGAACCAGATTATCCCTTCCAAAAACAAACAAAGAGAGAGATTCGTTCAGTCATTTGGAGTGTAAATTATTAGGGAAAGTTATTTTTAGCGACATTTTAAAATGTAATATCTGATTCCCCATAATGTTTGGAAGTGATCTACTGTATGCACTATGCCATATCAAGCAATCTCTCATTTGATAATTGATATCCTGTCATTTCATGCTATCTCTCGTTTGATGTGTCATCTCATACCCTGCATGTACATGTACTCGTCCTTACTTCATTGCTATTATTTAATCTTCCAACATTGCATGTGCTTGAAGTTGAACATTGTATGTACACCATTTGTACTTAAAGCTACATGTAATCGTATGCTCTGTCATAAAGTGTCTGTGTGTATACAGATTGTCCTCGTTGATGTTCTCGCCGTGTCTGTAATATATTATTTCTAGTCACGTCCATCTTTACGTTATGTTCCTGTAAAAGTACTGTATTCAGCTACATACCAACCTTTGACTCACGTATCCGTGTTACATGTTTCATTGTATGCATGTATGAAGTCACGCTCACGTTCACTTTCACGTTCACTTATACATGTATGTACAACTACTGCTGGCGTAACTATTACAAGTGTTGTGTATCCCTGCATGAACATTTTGTGTCCAGTTTGAATACTGATCTTTCTATGAAATTACGCTACTTGCAGAATACTCTATACTTAATATTGTAATATTGTGACACAAAATTTTACGCATCCCAATCTCTGATCTAATCTGCTACGCACACTTGTCGGAGGAGTAGGTCTACCTGTTATACTCAGTTATACTCAATATGCCCACTACAAGCAGTAAACGAAACAGCCTTGATGGTAAAGGTACTCCATCTTCTAGTTCTACAAAAAATGGTGAAACACGTCTATCTGCAGTGTTTCCCCTAAGAGTGTTCAACGCGCTGAAGGAGGTCTTCTTAAGCTTGCTAAAGGATCACCAGAATGTATTTAACTCATCCTTAACTGCGTCCTGGTCCAACAAGGGGTCGCCTCAAGGTCAGGATCAAATTGGTCTGGGCTTTAACAACAGGCTCAAATCTGGAAAGCCAGGAAGACAAAAACAATTTGAAGTCATGTTGCAGTGTGGCACAGGAGAAGTTCAATTTAATGGGAGGCACATGACATCTCTAAATGAAATCATCCTACCGTGGGTCATTGAGAAGCTTAAACAAGATCACCCTAATTTTTTCCAGAACAGCTCAGAACTGAACTTCCTACTTGAGGAAGTTAGTAAAGTGAGTAAAGCACCGTCTGATGAAAGAAGTTCAAATTCATGCCAATGCACACCTGATGATAAATCTGTGAGCTGCCCTCTTTGCTCTAAGCATGCCTGTACGGATGCGATACAGTGCTCCTGTTGTGATTCCTGGTTTCACTACTCATGCTCCTGTCTGTCGGTGGAAGAGATTGATCGCCTCACGAGCCTAGACGAGCAGTTCTTCTGTGATGGCTGCACTCAGTCTCAATCGTCCCAAATCTTTCAATCTGCGCACTCAACTCTCGACACATCAACTGAGAAATCAACTGCTGTGTCATTGCCTCAGTCATCTGTCAACTGCGCTACTTCAGAAGCAATCCAAGCCTTAGAACAGTCATCCTTGCTTCTCCCAAGTGGATCCCCCTGCAACTACACAACTAAGGATACCCAGACTGTTATGATCAGAATTCCTGAAACTTCACCCAGGGTACACCCTCACTTGGTACAAGCCTCAAAAGCAACCCAGTCCATGGATAAGCCTTCATCGCTTCTTCCAGGTAGTTCATCTACATCTGTCCAGATTGATTCGTCAACCCAGAGTATCTCTGAGTCCTGTCGCAGATGTCCTGTATTGGAGAAAACATTGAAAACCACAAAGGACAGCTTGGAGAAGAAGAAAGTGACATGCAATATGCTTCTAGCGGAACACGAGCACGTTGTCTGTGAATTGGAGCAGCTGAAAAGGGACAATGAAGCTGTAAAACTCCGCCAGAGGTCTCTAATCGGCGCAAAGGAGAAGCTAATTGCGAACCTGAAACTTGACGTTACAGATAGGGAACAGAAGTTGACTAATTTGCTGTCTGCTAATGATCATCTGTACGCAGTGTGTCTGAGCAACGGGATCAGTATTGAAGACCTTGGTATAGCATCTCATACTGTGGAGAGTTCTACGGTAGACTTGCAAGCACAACCCAGTCGACTGCCTGGTGATCAGTTTAATCGGCCTAATGATGTAATTATTATTGAGGATCCTAAATCACCCGGCAGTGGTCAGAGGAAAACCGCTGAAATTTCCTATCAACATGGGGCACCTGTTCACAACCGCTTCAGTGCGCTTCAGGATTTACATGTTGACCAGCCATTAGACAATCAAGGTACATATGTAAAGCCTAGACAGAGTAGCACGAAACTCAATTCTCGGCATTTATCAGCTGGGTCTGTCAATAATCCTGGAGTGAATCTGTCTCGTTTATCGCATGGTGCTACAGCCTCTTCATCATCTTCAAGGTCCAAGATTGGAAAACTCCCTTCAAAGCACTCCACTGATACAATGAGGAATAATGGAGTACAGATGCACCCTCTTCATACCTCAACCTCCATGAAAGATGGGACGTCTGAACGTATGAACAAGTTTCAGCACTCGCGAACAGTTCTTCAGAGGTCTAAATCCCTTCCAGAATTACGTTCTCAGTCACAGATGTCTGATGGAGATCTGCACAAGCCCTCTCAATGGTCAACAACTAGACTCACCTCTGGACATGGAAAGGTGAAAGCAGGGGGTAGGCACACATCCTCGTTTCCCGTGGGGAATCGTGACTGCTTTTCCAGAAACCCTAATTACACAAGCGGTAATGTCTCAACTCAAGTGCGAAATCAGCATATCGTACAAACCCAGACAGGACAGGCGAATCTTTCTCAACCCACTTCGTCGTCCACGAAAGAAAAGATACCTGAACCTTCCAACAAGTCTCAACATTCAGCAACAACTCTTCAGGGGTCTAAATCTCCTTCAGCAGCTGGTTTTCAGTCACAGACGTCAGGTGGAAATTTGCACACGTCCTCTTCAGGGTCACCGAATAGACACACCACTGATCGTAATATGAGGCTAGCAGGTGGTAGAAACGCACATTCAGGGGATACCAGTAGCTCCACGACATGGCAGAGGAATCTGTCTGGTTCAGCTCCTAAGCCGCAGAAGGTTCAGTTCTTGCAACATGAGAGAGGAAGTGAACCTCAAAATCCACAGCCAGCTACATCGGGTTTTCGTCATGGTCGTGCCTCAAGCCTCACTCATATAACTCTTCTGGAGAAGGCATACTTCCTGACAGCATCAGCTCTCAATCTTTTGACTGTGCCAACTCGCTACCAAGATGCCATGCTTCCAACCTATGTACAGGGAATGCATCATCAAATCATAGAATGCGTGGAGTCCAGCCTGTCCCTCCTGCCATCCCCCGCTCCATCAAACCAGTTCAGGAAGGACTAAGTAACAATGATGGTGCTTCTAGGCTTATACAGGATCACAATGAAAGACAACCCAGACATATGGAATCTCATTATGTAGTAAACTGTTCTAAACGGTTATCATTTGGAACATTTAATGTCAGAGGATTCAACTCTATTTCTATATTCTTGAAGGAAAAACTTAGACATTTAGATATCTTAGCAGTCCAGGAGCACTGGCTCCAGGATCATGCCACTCATCTGCTGGATAAGATCAGTGACCAACATCATGTTTACTTCAAACCAGCAGAGAGACCATCCAGCTCACTTCATTTGCACACATCAAGAGGTAAAGGAGGAGTGGCTGTTTTTCTTCGGAAGTCGCTAGTATCTGACTGCAAGGAAATCTGCTGCCCAGGATCAAGAATCATTGCGGTGCGCTTTAGGCTAAGATGGTCTATGGAAGCTTTTGCCTTCTTCAGTTGCTATTTCCCTTGTGGTGTTACAACGGCAGACCAGACTGACTATCACTCATGCCTGGCATCCATATCCCAGATACTCTCCAACATCCATGGAACCTCACCCATCATAGCCGGAGACTTTAATGTCGACACTGTTCATCTAAACAACAAGAGAACCCTCCGTATTCTTCAAGAATTTATGCATCTCGAACAATTAATCAGTCTCACAGCAGAATATTTTAATCAGGATCAGTACACTTTTCGATCGGATGATAGTCGTCACAAGTCGTGTATAGATGGTTTTCTTGTTCCTTCTAAGGAGCTGGAGCTCTACAGTTTGGTATCTGTTGACAGTGATGATCCTCTCAACATGTCAGATCACTTAGTAGTGACAGCAAGAAGATCCTCTAGAATCCCATCCAGCAACCCGGATGCCTCAAGACCTCTTCAAGTTTCAAATCTTAGACGGGTGAAGGTGAAGTGGCATGCTGTCAATAGAGCTGCAATCCATGAGTGTTACACATCCCCACTTGAAGCTTTTGCCAAGTCTCTCTTCCTGAATGTTTCAAGCATTTCAGCCATCAATGCAGGAGAGGCAGAGGAGCTATTGTGTAAGCTATTGTGTAAGCTGTGTGATGATCTACCTCACACCTATCCCACGGGGAACAGAAAGGGAAAGCCGGAGTGGAACGAGAATGTTGCAAGATTATATGAAGCGTCAAAGCAAGCCAGGAAGAGTTGGAAACATTCCGGAGAGGAAAAGGGTGGGATTGGCCATTCAAATCATATCCAGTGTAAGAGAAACTTCAGGAAGAGTCTCCGACAGTCAAGAGCGCAACAGAGTCAGGAACTGATACATGACATTGAGTGTGCATCGGCAGAAAATCAGAAGCTTTTCTTTCAGCTTATCAAGAAGAATCGTGGTACTGACGATGTGCAGGTTGTGACTGAATCACTTTGTTATAATGATCAGACTTATGAGGGTGATTCCATTCTTGTGGCATGGGAGATGTACTTTTCGGCCCTGTCAAACGCCAAGTCGTGCTCCTCTTACACCTTCCCTACCACCCTGCCTGCCACCGAAACCGAAACCTGTAAACTAGGATGCTGTTCAGACTTTGTTTGTTACGACTCTGGCTGGACATTGACGTCGGCTGATCTTGATGATGCCATCAACTGTCTCAAGAAAGGGAAGGCTGGTGGTACTGATGACATCTCTACGGAGCATATTCAACACCTTGGAGTTACTGCCCGTCGTCTCATCCTCACAGTCTTCAATGTTTTCCTGAGAAATTCCCATTGCCCTCAATTGTTTAAAAAGGGCCTCATCATTCCGCTACACAAGGGGAAGGGGAAAGATGTACAAGATCCAAAGAACTACAGAGGCATTACTTTGTCTTCAACACTTTGTAAGCTGTTTGAGATATGTCTGAAGCCTCAGTTAGTGCATCAATTGAACACCAGTGGTATTCCTGATGAGCTTCAGATGGGCTTCCAGAAAGGACACTCATGTATGCTAACATCTTTGTGTCTAGAGCTTATCGTTGAGATTAATGCATTCCACAAGCATCCTACCTACATGGCATTTCTTGATGCGGAAAAGGCATTTGACACTGTTTGGCATGAGGGGTTGATAGACAAGTTAAGAACATCTGGATTGGAGCCACTGATTCTGGGCATGATTCAGTCCCTCTACAATGGTCTTGAGAGCAGGGTTTTCTGGGATGGCAAGGTTAGCGGCCCTATACCCATTACGCAAGGAGTCCGGCAAGGAGGTGTTCTATCCCCAACTCTATACACTGTGTTTGTTGACGGGCTCATCAAGGAATTACGTGAGAAAGGGCTGGGTTGTGTCATCAATGGACGTTATTCAGGAGTCATTGTTCTGGCTGACGATGTGGCTCTTCTTAGTAACTCTGCCAGTGACCTACAGGAGATGTTGGAGATCACGTTTGGATTTGCAAGACAATGGCGCTATAAGATCAACCCTTCCAAAAGTGCTGTGGTAATTGGCAAAGGTGGTAAAGGTACATTCCAAACTTCATGGACTGTTGGTGATGCCATTATTGAGGGGAAAGTTTGTCACCCGCATCTTGGAATCCAGAAGTCGAGTGTTCGCAGGGATCCAACTGATGAGATAATTGGGAAGGGTCTACATACTTTCCATGCCCTATCAGGAGCTGGTGCTTACTCCGGTGGTCTTATTCCCATTTTGTCAGCTCGTTTGTGGAAGACCTTTTGCATTCCCAGAATGCTATATGGCTCATCAATCTTTAACTTTACCAAGTCAATGGTAACTAAACTGGACCGAGCACAATCTCATCTGTTCAAGAAGATCCTGGGTGTACCCTTAACTGCTGCAGATGAAATAGTCTACCTCCTCACGGACCTCATCCCGATGTCTCATCAAATTGACCTTGATAAGCTCCTCCTTCTTGGTCAGGTCCTCAATCTTGACAGTGAAAGGTTTGAATCACGGACTTTTCTAGCAGCTATCGCGGTGAATGCTCCTTCCATCCAAGCACTCCGATGTATACTGCAGAGATATGATCTTCCTGATCTTGAGAGTCTGATGTTCAATCCATTTTCATATCTCGAATGGAAGCGGTTGATTAAGTTCAAGATTAAAGACGCTGTTCATGCCAAGACTGCTGTTGGTGTACTCTCCAAGTCGTCCCTTCAGTATTGGTCAGGCAAGATACCTCTTGATCCGCATCTGCTCTATCCACAACATTCTCCGTCTTACATCATACGGCAAGCTCTTTCGCTGAGGGCTCAACTTCTCTCCAACACGTATTTGGTTCAGACAAGATTGTGCAAAATCCAGAAAGCAGCTGATCCGCTATGCCTCCTGTGCAAAGGTGTTGATGAGACAGTTGAACACTTTATAGCATCCTGTCCGAATCATCTTCAGATACGCCATGACTTTGTCTCCAAATTAAATAATTGTCTCCAGGATTACCCATTGTGTGCGTCACAATATGATGACCGTGATCCGTCTTTATTTACCAATGCTTCTCTTCTCCCATTTGATCCTGTACTGCCACTTACTACATATAGAAGTTTACTGGCTATTACTTTACTCTTTGTCCATAAAATGCACCTATCGCGATCGACTGCTATCAGTCCATTACCTTGATGTTTACCTTGTGCTCCTGTTTATTTATATGTCTTGCGGCCCATGGGATCGCTGATCTCCGAAAAAGCGGAGGAAGAACAAGAAGAAGAAGAAGCTATCGCATTCTTCTTATTTGACAATATTTCTACATCTTGAATAATGTTATCTATGTACGGGTATGTATGTTTATGTACATGTATATTCAAGGAGTCAGGCTAACTCGGCTCAAAGACGACTTGGCCCAGGTTTAGGGTTAGGGTTAGGGTTAGGGTAACACGACAAAAACTGACAGTTTTTGCAGCTGGGCTGAGTTTTCTTTGAGCCGAGTTAGCCCGGATTCATATTCAATGTACAGCTCTCACAGCAATAGACAAGCCACAAGGGTGGGCAAAATCAAAGAGTGGTAGATGTTTTTTTCATTTTCTTGTAAAAGCCATCTTCAAAACAACAGTTAAAAACCAGTTGTAGTTGCATGTACATCTAGGTCTATTTCTGCGCCAAAGTCCTTGAAAAAGTAATGTAATATATATATATTTTTTGTTAATGAATAAAGAATAAAGAAATTGATATAAATCCATAAGAAAGTGTGATCATCGGAGGATTGTACATTTATATCATCAGTCTTGAAAGTATGACACTGGAATGACATGTAACATGCAGTTTGAGTGCCTAGTGGTTATTACAAAGGTTTTGATTTGTCCCCATACAGTGTACAATGCTGTAGCCGACTACCTGTATGACAGTGTTGATGCTGCAGACAAATATATAGCAACAGAGGTAAGCATGGTTGAATAGGACAGTGGTTGATATTGTAAATTTTACTAGAGGTAATACTCCTTGATAGTGAAAGTCAGAAGTTAATTCCCATTAATTCCTCAGTTTTCTTGTTTGTAGGTACAACAGTTATTAATTTTCAGAATCATTATTGATCCAATACAAATTAGCATCTCAGTGACGTACCTTTTGAGCTCCTCTTTCATTTGCTTTGTATTGAAAATTCCATAACTGTCCATTCTTATGGTTTTCGATCTATTTAATAGAGGGGAAGATTTGTGATATTTTTGTTCCTTTGTATTTTTCTCTGCAGGCTCAGCAAGGGAGGCAACCTGTATGTACAGAGGCTGTTAGACAGGTATGAAAGTGTCTCTTATAAAGCCAATATTTTTACGTAAAGGTGTAGAGGTGTCATGGTCTAGTCGATGTCTAATGTCTTTTGGCAAGACATTAATCTACATTTGCCACACTCCACCCAGATGAGATAAATGGGCAGCCGGTAGGAAGAAATTCCTGGAATGCTTGAGACCTTGAGTGCCTTTTCATGGTAGCTCGGCTAAAGCCGGGGTAATAATATGATCGCAAGGCCCTCAGGGAGAATAGTATTGATACTGATGAGGCTACCCTGGGTAAACAAGACATATTCCAACTTAAGTTGATCTTTAGTCTTTGTGAAACACTCCCCTGGTAACGGCTTGTATATAGACACCTTGTGTGCCATGCAACAGAGCTTACTGTAGTGATTACGACGCGCAACATTAGATGCTGGAACTATTTTTGCTTGTAGTTAAATTTGCAAAAATAAAACCCTCGCAAAAATCGCCGCTTATTCAATATTCGATTGGGAAATCTTTGTGAGGAAAAGTGATGAAAAGGCTTTTCATTAAATTTTGAGAAGTTCACAACTAAATTCTGATGAATAAGCTGCTGAATAGATATTGAACAACAATGAATTTTTGATTTGATACAACTACTACGCACAAATTATTTGAATGATGGGCAAACTGTATCAATGTAATCATCATTTTTGTGGTGAATAATATGAAATCAAATTAGGGCCCCACTAACTTTTGCAGCATTTGATTTGTACACATGTAGGTGCAAATACACATTTTTGTGAACTTTTTTTATTGTATAACTATGATGTAGGGATAAAGAAAGAAGAGAAGCATTATGCATGTAGATGCAGTAAAAAAGGCTTTAAAAATATATAAAAAAAACACAACTGTAAAGTGTGTATTTATAACAAATTAATGTATGTATGTGTTGACCATGCATATATGTGTAATTGTGTATCCATGTGCATCCTTCCTCCAGGCATAACAGACTACATGCGATATGGAGAATGAACATTAGGATTCCTATTGATCTTCATTTTGTCTCATTAAAGCATACATTTGTTTTTCTTCCAGTCTTCAGACAGGTTACTAGCCCATCTACAGCTTGCCTTTGATAAGGCATTTGACAGACTGGAGACATACCTCATTCAGAACATCTTCCCTATCCCATCTCATGTCGTCTTACCCGAAGACAAGGTAACCAGTCACCTCACAGGTCAAATGTCATAGGTCAGGGATAGAAAGAAGTATTAAGGAGCATATATAGGAACTTGATTGGCCAATTGCATATCACCAGATATTGCATGCTTCTCCATTTGATGGATAAAGCAGGATTACATTTGCATTATTCATTTGTGTATGAAGTCAACTGTGTCAGGGTTGGGGATCTTGGGCAGTTACACCATTTTACACTGGATTTAAAAAAAAAATTATCAACAGTTTTTAAGATTTTCAAAATATGGGGAGACATTTGTTGACAGTGCAGTCATGTGCATGTATGGGGGATATCATCATGTCAAACAACTCCATTTTGTTTTAAAGTAGCCACACAAAGACTCAAAAGTGTTTTGAATTGATGCAAAGCTCATATCATTGCGAAGAGGAAGCCTTGCTGATCAAATACAACAACTCTTTTCTTCAAAATATGTTTGGGGCCCGCAGTAATCAACTCTCAAAAATGTTAGTTTTGAGATCCACATTTTCTGCCTTAATCAGTGGTCCTTTATAGAGCGTCAATATTTTTGACGTCACATACGGGACACGGCTGGCTAGCTGCAGACTGCTACACGGCACTGAGCTGTTTGTCCAGTGTGTGACGTCACTATTCAGAGCTCGCTACGCTCGTGTGGTTGGCTTACGTTCGGGGGCGCTTGAGGGTCTAAGAAGGGTCTTGAACAATTGCATTTTACGCCTTTCCATGATATCTTTATGATTTTTCAGCGAATTATTCTTGTTTTTCAAGAGAAAATCTTTCCATTCATATATAATTTGTCCATACTTATCAGTTATCGTTAGTTTTCTTCGAGTGACTACTTTAAAACCAATTATTAACAATCCCTATTTTCAAATATTTTCCTGTTCAAATCAATCATTTGTGACATTGAAATTTATTTAATTGCATTAATATTAGTTTGAATGTTGACCTCAGACAAATTTGGTTGGTCCACATTATATAATCTGAAAATTCACATTTGTGCATTTAAAGTTCAGACATCAGATATCAAGATAATTGACACCGGAGGTCAAATGTCAGAGGTCATTGGTAGAATGTTTTATTTACCCATTACATAGTCCTGTTGACATCTTTGGTCTGATTCTGTTTACTATACCTGATTTTAATATGCCTTGTGTTTAAAAAAATGATGAAATTCATTGCAGTAAGATTTATAAGGCATCATTTGCAATTGAAGTGAAGTTTCTTTCTATTTGACTCTTCATTTTTAGATTCATGGGGAAGTGATATTGATGGAATCAGATGAAACAAGACTGGATTCAGAGCTTGAGGAGTTAAGACACAGAATACGCAATGTAAGATAGACGTTGTGTATTTCATATTATGGTAGTATGTACGCTCGTGAGAACCAACCTTTGATTTTTGTCATTTTGGCACTCAGTTTTTAACAGCAAATCATGTATTAAAACAAATAAGCTTAGATATACGGTACCAGCTTTGGTTAAAATAAGGAACTCAACTTCTTTTGTTATTCTTCTCCAATGCATAATTTCACCAAGGATATTGATGGTTAGATTTTGATGGAAATTAGGCGATGGGTCCCTTTAAAGGTACTATGTCCCATTTGCAGGCCAAAAAAATGAAAAAGTTAAATTCCAACTGCATTTGAAAGATAATACAAATTTAGAACTTCCCTAAAAAAGTTTGGGCTTGAAAATGTCTTCAAGTGGGAAAATAACAACTATTAGTTGTCAAATCGACTTTAGGGCTATAGAGCCCAAAAGTAATAGTCTCGATTTTCAGACAATTGTACCGAATGGTCATACCTTTTATGCTGCGCAAAGATTCAATCAGTTTAATCTTGGCCATCACAAGAAGTGGGTTATTGATGTAGACAAATGCTCATGTACCCTTTACAACTCTTTTCATGTATGTTATTACCAAAGAAGAAAAAAAGCCAGTCAGACACTCAATAGTGTCTGACAGTGAAGTCTAGCAAGTAAACGGGTTTCCTTGCATAATTTGAATATTAGGACACTGCTAATGTTTAAATTTCACAGATAGGACATACATGACATATTCATAATTCCTGCAAAGTTCTACAGCATTTGAGGTTGGCTGCAAAAGGGACATACCGTATTTTCCGGCGTATAGGCCGCAGTATTTTTGGAAGAAAAAATATCAAAAAGTCGGGGTGCGGCCTATGCGGCGAAAGAGTAAAAAAAAGATTTTTTTTTTTTTTTTTTTTTTTTTTTTTTTTTTTTTTTTTTAGTTTTGATTTATGGCGCTATGCCTGGCAATGTCTCCCAGCTCAGTAATCAGTGTTGACTCACCACTCGGAAGCTACAACAACACTAAAATTTGTCTGTCATCTTGGTTTGAAAGTAATCTTTCTAATAGATCTCAATATGTAGTTTATAATAATAATTCCTCAATTTTTTTTATATAACAAATGGAGTACCACAAGGTACTATCCTAGGACCTAGTACTCTTTTGTTTTTAATTCACATTAATGATCTTACACATTCTTCTAAAAACGACATTGTTACTATTCTTTTGTGACAAGTTTACAAGCACAAATCAGCGCCTTTAACTGCACCTCGATGTTAAATGAAGGTCCTTCCCCGCGTGGGTTTTCGGCAACAAAACAACAACAACAACCCAAAAAAAAAAAAAAAAAAACGATTTTTTTTTTTTTTTTTTTTTTTTTTTTTTTTTTTTTTTTTTTTTTTTTAAATGTCAAAATCGGGGGTGCGGCCTATACGGAGGTGCGGCCTTTACGCCGGCAAATACGGTAGTACCTTTAACCTAAAGCTACATTCATATTCTGTGATTTAATTTTGTATTGAAAATGTTTATTATTTTGTCAGGGTTAATTTCTTCCTTGTAAGTAAGGTAATGATCAAATGAGGTAAGGATCCGTGGTCATGATCTAAATTGTATTTTCATTTCATTTGGATTCTTTTTCATAAATGTACATGGCTTTGAAAGCCATGTTTAGCTCATGGTGATTAATACATGTTTTTTATGTTACACTGTTATAACACAGCTGCCATCTACTTCTATTTTGAAGCAATTGTTCTTAATTTTTATCCTTCAGACTACTGATTTGAACCCCGGATTCTTTTTTTTCTTTTCTGAAGACTTCTGACTAACTATGTACATAAAAAAGAACACTGTATTCTGAAGTTGCCTTGTGAGATTCCTAGTTTTTGCTGTGGAATGTTGTCAGTTTTGCTTTAGTCTTAACTGTCTTTTTATTTTCCAGGCACAATATGTGAATGCTAGACTTGAGCAATGGTCCAATGATGTGAAACAGATTCAAAACCTCCTAGATGATTTACTCACTCAATTGGAAAACTACCAGAAAATCTGCATACAGGCAAACGGTAAATATATCTTTTCTTAAATTGTACTGCGGAAAATAAATCACTGTGCACATTAAAGCTTACGTACTCACATGAAAAGTTGATGATGGACTAATATATCTGTGTGGACTCTATAGTTTTTTTAATGATTTTTTTATGCTTTTAATAATTAACTATTTTATTTTTCAGTGCTTTTCAGTTTCTATGTTTGTACATATACAAGATATACAGTTGCAATGCTGGTCAAAATGTTAGGAATACATCATTTTATTGATATGATACCGTGAGACTCAGAAAATAAATTTTTGTAACTTTCACTCAATACGTATTTGTTTGCCTAGGAAGAAATGTATTACATGTAATAAGCAAATTGCATGAAATTATATTATGAAGAATATTCTTCTTCTTTCAATGTAATAATAGTGGCTGATCTGAAAGAGTCTATTGTATTCATGGCAACTAGAGCAGAGAAGCTGCTTGAACTCTCAAGGACATTACACCTTAACAGTACAAGGGTAAGTTACCTGGGCATCGTTTTCATGAAACCATCATAGGTACAAGTTCATCGACATCCCATTGAAACGCGTGTTAAATTTAATACATCATTCCAATGGTTTATCAGCAAACTTGTACTTATGATGTTTTCTTGTATTCATTTATTGTTGTGCATGCATCTTGTCAATTAAAATTTTCCTGTTGATTTTTATGCTGCTAGTAAAATAAAGAATAAATAAATGATATTTTATTTTATTACAACATTAAATGATATTTTATTTTATTACTACATTGTTGAAATAAAATTTAATGTCTCTGAAAACAATGAACATGGGCAAGAATGTTGTTGAAAGAGTTTTGAAAATTGCCAATATCAAAAGAAAAACTACTATTTTGAATCTCTCAATGTTTTACCAATAAAAAGATTTTATAGATTATTTTCCTCTTTAGAATTCCTGGTATCAAATGCAATATAGTCCTGAGACTAAATTTGGATGCAGTGTGTGCACAAAGTTTTGCCATTCTACTCATGTGTCTCGCATATTTTTTGGGGCTCTGAATAAAAGATTATTGAGCAAAACCACAGAATGTGGAATTACCATCTCAAAAGGGTTACACATGTCAAATTATTTTGTTAAGGTTTGTAGAAAATCCCAGAATGGAAATACAAAGTGTTGAAAAGACCTCCCATATCATCATATCATTTTTGTTTTTGTCATTCCAGAAACGAGGTTTAGAAGATGAAGATGATGCAAGCATTCCTGTCAAGATGAGTCTTCGGAGTGGATCGACCTGAATGGTATTGTCATTCTCATCTTTATATAACATGTCGGGAAGAGTAATAACTCAATCACAATCTTGTTTATGCCAAGAGTTTGCATGTTTGTTATCACCTCTTTGACTCTTACTCTCGATGTAGATGTGATGGGATGGTTTATATTTACTTCCAGATTTAGTTGAACTTTGATAAAGACACTTGGCTGGAATGTTCAAAGAATACTAACATTGAAAAGATTGAATGTTGGCTGAATAACGTAATACTTCTCGTTGTTTTGCCTGCTACACCAATTTAGTGGAACAATGTTGAACTATCAATATTTTCGCCATCAAGATTTTATATCTGTCTATAAAGAGAAATTATGGAGAGAATATCAACTTTGGATATAGCTGTATTCGCAAGATGTTTTTCTGCTGCAGTAGGGGCATCATCTTCAGATCTTTTCAAAAGAAAACTATGAATCACGATCGAGTATTAAACTACACATGATGTATTATAGGCTGGACATTATCATTTCATTCAACAGTACACTCGCCTCCAAAATTCAGAACTCCTCTTATTTCAAATCATACTTAAGTCTCTGCCTGATGAAATGTAATTGCACTTTAGAAATCTGAATTTGTTTGTGGCTGTATTTGTGTTACCAAAATTTGTAGCATGCAGTTTAAATTTAGTGTATATAAACTATATAGAAATAAATCGTGCTAAAGCCGGAAGTAGTGGAGCACCAGGAGTGTCAAGTCTGACAGACATGAGCGCTATACAAGATTCCACTGTTGTTATTATTATAATTTTTAAAGTAACTGCCAGAGGGGGGAAACAGAGAGAAAGTTTATTGATGTATTGATAGAAAGGGGACAGATCAAGAGCAATAATAAGTCAATTCATCATTCATGCCTAAATCACTTACAAGCAATAACCGGCATTTAATCCTTTCAAATCACTAGGCAGTTTTCACTGTCCAAACTATTATCATCCATAACCATAAGGAATTCAATGGTTTACCAATTTACGTTTCATTTGATTGTCGAGTTTGAGAATTTATCATTTCTTCATAACACTGTTGAATGCTAGCTCATTGACTACTGAATAGTCATATTCCCAATGGGTTTAATACAGGAACCACTCAGTTCTAGCAGGCAGTTGGTTAATTGAATTTGTTGCTCTTAATATTTGTTGGTATAATGAGAAGTGTGATTTGAAGCTTGATTCGATTTTCTTCATCTGTCAGAAATGTTTTTCTTCAGGAAGTTGTATGAAATAATAAACAGTAGAGACTGTGATTTAGCTGCATAATATATTTCAAAGTAGTATTTTATTATCACATTTTATTCTACTCAAAAAACTATATTGCAATTATGTTCTAAATTTGATAATAAAAAGCCCCTTTGTACATGCAATTTAAGCTATTCAACCAGTTATACCCTAATACATCATTTGATTTAGAGAGATGGAGAAAGTGAGAGAGAGAGAGAAAGAGAGGGGGAAGGGAGGTAGATAGATGTATAAAGATACATGTAGATAGATAGACAAATAGAGACATAGAGAGGGAGAGATGAAAGAATGAAGTTACATTATCTCATGTTACATGTATATACATTGTATAAACCACTATCTTTTCCAAGCTAAAAATGTGAGAGAAAAAAAAAAGGGAGATATTTTGTGTCATATAAACTGTTGAAAATTGAACCTGAACATATCCATATTCAAACCCATATAAAAATGTCCTCTACAACTAATCAGAATTTCATGAAGATTAAGATTCATCCAGTATTGTAGAAAATATAGCGATTTGTAAATCAGTTACAGGAAGTACAATGTATAGTTCAACTTACTTCTCCGCGATGTTTTGTCAGTTCCTACAATAGTTCAACTTACTTTCAGTAACTGATTAGGAACTGGTGAAACATCTCAGAGAAATAAGTCGAACTATACAGTAAATGATTTACAATTTAATATAATAACTGATTGTAATGTGTATGGTACAAAAGTAATCAGTACTTACATAAAAATAAAATAAAACAGAGGTATTAATGTGAAGATTCATACTTTCATTATGATTGAATAATCATAAGTTTAATTTGAAAAAAATTGATAACACTTTAACCATGAAGACTTACATAAAAATGAAATAAAAAATGGGTATGAATGTGAACATTATTACTTCCTATATAATTGAATAATCATATTAAAGTTTAATTTGATAAAGTTGATTATGCTAAGCCATCAAGACCTACCTGTATATTAAAAATTAAATAAAACAGAGGTACGTGTATTAATATGAACATTTTTAAATACCATTATTAATTGAATAATCATACTTTTAATTTGATGAAACTGATAACGCTAAGCCATCAAGTCTTCCATATAAACATAAAATAAAACAGAGGTATAAATGTCTACATTCATGCTTCCATTCTAATTGAATAATCATAAGTTCATCTTTTATCAGAAATATTAGCTTTGCCTTTTGATTATTGTGTTTTATGTGTGAACCATATCTAGCCTGGCCTGTGATGAAGTTGTTTAGCCACGGCCTTGAGCAATGAAACTCTCCTTTGCTTACAGAATTCTGATACGAGTATCATGTAAAAACATTCTAAATTATGAAATATATATACAGCAGCAAATCTTATATAAGTACATTGGCTATAACCAAGAGCTTCTCCAAAACGCATCCATCGGACAAATTGGCCAGTAGTATTATGAACTTTAAAACTTTGAATCAGTAACATAGGCCCATTTATAACCAAGAAAACAAGGATAAGTGAAATAATTCTAGGGAAATTAAATTTCAAGAAGTACCGGTAAATCTAGTAAACATATATTCTATGTGATGTAGTTTACTTTTCTGAATAAGTTATAGCCAGATATTTTACTGTACTAAAATTGAGAGAAAGTGTATATTAAATGTTTCTTCTAATGACACCCGTGGTTGATTTGTTTTTGTGTGGAAGTTACTTTTTAAAAGATTAAAAGGTTTGTTCAACATTCATCTGAATTAGACCTTTCAGCAACTATTTATAACAATCCCAAGACTATATTGTTTGGTCCAGCATAACTTCAGTCTCTTGAATCTTAAACATGTGCTGTCTAGTACAAGCAATTAAATCCTTTCTGTCATGCAAATATCTCTGCTGAAGTTCTAACTACCCCAAAATTTCAGATCATTTCCATCAGATGTAAGTGTGAGGTCAAACTACATACATGTATACCTTTGTGACTTAAACTTGTTCAGTAGTAAACATTTTAGCTATGGACATTTTTTAAATAATGTTCTCAGCAGTATATTGTTATACTTTACAAAGCCCTGAACCTTTTCATTGTACCTCACCATAGACCAAACTTCTTCCCATTTTATAAGAATAAATGAGCAATATTAAGAATCAATTTACACTAGATTATGATGAATACATTTACTATGAAACAAATTATGAAATTTTAAATACAATATTTGAGTAAAGTCAACTTTGATATCAGCATACATGTACAATTTGTACATATTAAACTATTAACTTTATCTTGTCCAATTTCATTGTAAATGTTGTAAATATTGAGTACAAATTATACACTATTTACAAGGTTTTA
This sequence comes from Strongylocentrotus droebachiensis, assembly GCA_035222895.1. NCBI lineage: Eukaryota > Metazoa > Echinodermata > Echinoidea > Camarodonta > Strongylocentrotidae > Strongylocentrotus > Strongylocentrotus droebachiensis. The sequence goes on along the minus strand of JAVYIG010009612.1, from coordinate 52,023 downwards.
CCTGAACCATTGATATATACCAAAAGCATCATAATATCGCAGCTTTACTTACATTACAATAAATTAAGAAATGTTACCATGTGATTACATACATCAGAAATACATTTATAAGGTACCGGTAGCTAGATATCATCATAATATTATTAATATACACATTGTTATATTTGCTTACAAAGATAAGTCTGGGCATTCTAATGAAATTTACGATGAAAATTGTCAAAGCAAGTTCCTTTTGACATACTTGTCAATATGAGTAGTTGTGAAGGCTAAGCCGTGCTCAGATTTCATTTAGTCTATTTGACCTGATTTTAGTATGAATGAGTCTTATCAAGAATAGCTACAAATCTTCATACTGTTTAATCCAAGTACAGTCAAACCTGTCTATAGCGACCACCCAAGGGAAACACAAAAAGTGGCCTTTGTAGACAGGTTCCTTTATTACATGATTCAATGAGAATCCATCTTCAAGGGAAACCAGAAATGTGGCCTTTGTAGACAGGTGGTCACTAAAGCAGGTTTGACTGTATTATCACTGTCAAGGGGATGTGTTTTGGTTAGTTTCAAGTGCCCAGGACTTTCCCTATCAGGAAAATATAAAATAATTTATCAGACTATCACAAATATATTAGTTTTCATAATATGGCAAGTTGAATACAAACATGAGATTATATCATTCTTAACATTGATTCCTCTATTCAATAGCTAATTGTAGTGTTACATCTTATTAAAGCATTTTTACAAGCAGAAAAGATGTGAAAATATGACCACTTTTAATACAGAGGCTTTAGAATTTGCAATCTTAGTGCCAAGAATACATGTATGTTTGTTTGGAATATTTCAATTTTTACAAACTTTCATTGATTCATTTCTTCTAAGTGTCACAGTGTTAGGCATATAGTACATTTTGGTCCATATGTAAATTTTCACTCAGTCACAATGAACAATTTTTGGGGTGTATTTACAATTATTTTTAGAGTTTTGAAAGTACTGTAAAATCTGAGACCTGTTTCACAAAGCTTTTTTTCAATGACAAATGACAAAACTCAGTGACAAATCTGCTTATAACCAATCAGAAGCAAGTATTTCAGTAGCTTATAACAAAATCTGTCATGTGTCACTCATGACAAGTTTTGTGAAATGGGGCCCTGGAGTAATATAAGATTTAGGAAGTAAATGCAGCGTTGTTTAGATATCTTCTGTCCATCCATTTTCCCGTCCTCCGTAGCGTGCCCTGGTAGAGTAGGAAGGGAACTTCTCTTGGACATCTCTCAGCTGTTCTTCATTATCAACGATCTTAATAAGGAATGGACTTCCTGGAACATGTTTGTCTGACCATTTCACGTGGATTGTGTAATCCCCGACTTCAATTGGGTTGTACAGAACATCAATGGTACGATCACGTGTGTCGCTACGTTTCATTTCAACACGGAACGCACCTGAATGAACACAACGATATTGTCGTCATTAAAACGTTACATCTAATTTCTCAGTGGACAGGACATGGTTAAGATTAGAAACTGGCTTATAATAATGAAAAGCTTTACTTACTGCTAGTTACCTTCATAAAATGATAGGAAGGCAAGAAAATGTTTTTTTCCAGAAGACTTTGAAACCTATCATGTATTTTCATAAATTCCTAATAATTTTTCTCTTTTTAATTGAACTATATGGATACATTTATAAGATATCTTAGTTGCTTGCTTTTCTGTTGAAATATAAGTTTGATGAGTGGCTCCAGTCTTCAGATATATGCATGTACATGTACATAATTATTGAAGCTGAATTTCATAAACTGCAAGACATTTAGTATAAAACAAATCCACACATGATTTTTACACCCTGATCATGCTTTTTATCTAGAAAATCCTTTTCCTACTCTTGTCTGAAAACAGGAAGAAATGTGTACCGGTACATCCCTTTCCTATTTTCTAGGCAGCAGTATAGTTTTCACTTTCTTTAGTGAAAATTTGTGAAAAATATACCTTCTTACTATTTTCCCATTGAATGTATGAACTTTATAATTTTTGGACGATATAGATTTCTTGTACAAAGCAAATCTTGTATAAAACAAATCTATACATGATCAGTTTTCATATGCATCGCTGCATTGTAAATACTGGCACCTAAAAAGAAGAAGAATAGATTTCTTACCTTTGGGGCCATGAACTCTGACCTTGAGTTGACCTGATCCAGCTCCCTTAGTCTCACAAACAAACCTTCCTCTGAATTTGGATAGGATACCATGCTCTAGACCAAACCCATGACACACCACCTGGCTAGCGTCTGGGGCACCAGCAACTCGCAACACAAATGGGCTTCCTGAAAACGTACAAAAGTTCATTTCATTTAGTAGGCTGTAATTATGATTATTTCCTTTACAGATTACCATAGCTGCAGTGCATCAATGATGTTTATTATCGTTTCTTCTAAATACACACCATGTATGTCCAGGGGGGGGGGGGGAGGCGTTTCACACAGACTAAGATCAACTTTAAGTTGGACTTAACTATATTGCAGGCGGTTCATGCCACTGTTTGCTCTCACCATTTACTTGCATTGGGCTCTCAAGAGACGTACAAATCATGGTCACAAATCTACAGAATTTACATTTTTCAATAATTCATTATTGAAGGAAAAAGTATTATCTAAAGATCATAATGGTGAGAGCAAACGGTGGCATGAACGGCCTGCCATAGTTACGCCCAACTCAAAGTCAATCTTAGTCTTTCTGAAACAATCCCCAGGATTACATTGTCACTTTATATGCATCTCCATTCTGTAAACTTGTCCAATTTGAGCTCTCTTTCAATACAATAATAATACTTTAATACAAGGGACCTAGGAAAAAGTAAAATTTTGCAAAGGAGTGTAGCTTGATAATATACATGTATGTTTAAATATATCCAAGCTATCTTGTACTTTAGATCAGGTGGCTATCTCATCAACTTGGCTCTCAATTAACATAAGAAAAAGAGGATCATGGGAGACCAATGGTCACTGCCTTAGGCATTGTTTTCTATATAGAGGGAGCAAGTAGCTACAAGTATAACAGTGGGGCTTTAAAATGTAAACCTACCTTGGATATGGTCTGATCCGTATTTGACCTCAAGAACGTGTTTACCTTGTTCCTTAGGTGTGATGAGCAGAGAGAATGTGTTATCTTGGTTATTACCAATGTGTACCTCAGCCAACTGAGCAGGACCCATGCAACGAGCCGTAAGATCACCTGTTTGGAATAAATCATACACCAGAGAGAATGTGTTATCTTGGTTATTACCAATGTGTACCTCAGCTAATTGAGCAGGACCCATGCAACGAGCTTTAAGATCACCTGTTTGGAATTAATCATACACCAGAGAAAATGTGTTATCTTGGTTATTACCAATAGGCGCATTTATACTGTCAAATACCTCATTTTGAAAAGTCGCGATGTTTCGCGCACCCGTTTACACTTGTGCGGAAACATCACCAACTGAAAAGCTCAGTGATGTTTTGGCGTGTTTTAGTTGGTAATGCGCATGCGCGGCACTCCGATGCAAAAACTTTCCTCTTTCTGTCTTTCCTTATGTTATTCTTTGTTTTTCCTTCTATCATCTTCTCTTATGTTATTCTTTATCACTTCATTCTAACACTTTCTCTTTCTGTGTTTCCTTATGTTATTCTTTGTGTCTTCCTTCTATCACTTCCTCTTTTGTGTTTCCTTATGTTATTCTTTGTTTCTTCCTTCTATCACTTTCTCTTTCTGTGTTTCCTTATGTTATTCTTTGTTTCTTCCTTCTATCACCTTCTCTTATGTTATTCTTTGTTTTTTAACATTCTATCACTTCCTCTTTCTGTGTTGCCTTATGTTATTCTTTGTTTCTTCCTTCTATCACTCCCTCTTTCTGTGTTTCCTTATGTTATTCTTTGTTTCTTTCTTCTATCACCTTCTCTTATGTTATTCTTGTTTTTTTAATCATTCTATCACTTCCTCTTTCTGTGTTTCCTTATGTTATTCTTTGTTTCTTCCTTCTATCACCTTCTCTTATGTTATTCTTTGTTTACATCGTTCTATCATTTTCTTCAAGGACGGCAGCTAGCTCGGCTTCTAAAGTCAAGTGACCTAACATCGCGATGTTACAACTGCGAGCGTTCATACTTGCCAAACACGCCAAAACACCCCAAAAGATCACACTTTGTTTTGGAATGTTTCGGGCTTGGCATGTCTGCCGGTAAAGCGTAGTTGCCCTTGGTAACATCGCGGTCAGGCTCCGGTTTGGCATTTTTTGGCGTGTTTGGAACACAGTGTAAATGCCCTTAATGTGTACCTCGGCTAATTGAGCGGGACCCATGCAACAAGCTTTAAGATCACCTGTTTGGAATTAATCATACACCTGAATATGTCTTGTGCATAGGAAAGGAGATATATGTGCAATTTGAAGTAAACTATATTCTTATTCAACATTAAATATTATAGACTGCACTTACTGGCCCAAATTCACAAAGGAGGTTTGTAGACAAACCTAGGTTTATGTGCATCATATGATGCATTTTGACGCGTTTCAGACCAAGGTTTGTGTGAACCTTGGTCTGAAACGCATCGAAACTCATCACATGATGCACAGAAACCAAGGTTTGTCGACGAACCTCCTTTGTGAATTCGGGCCACTATCTTTTAACTTGCGACGTTTCATGTCCACTTAGGGACGCTTCAATAGGCCGACTGGTCTTTGGCTGCAAATGGTTGTAATTAACCCATGACAGATTCAAGGAGCTTCTGGAAACAACTAGAAATCTCCAGAACTACTGAATTGTGAGAGAGGGAGATCCCTCAACGTTTCCTGAAGTTTCTTGAACCCCGTCATGGGTCAACAACCATTTGCCGCTAAAGATCAGTCAGGCTGATGAAGATCTTTAATTTCACTACAGACACACATAGTTGTTGTACCTGTCAAGATTCAAATTTAATATTGATACAGAAAACCTTCATTGGTTGGGGTAATTATAACATGTAGTTTAAGCTTCTACCGACCTTAACATTTAGTAGGCAAGCTTTCATCCACTCCTGTGGACTTTTTCAAGCCAAGTGATTATTCACAAAGTTTCTTGCTGTCTGCTGCCTCAAGATCACTGGACCGAAGATGGGTTTCAATCAAAGAAGGCTTGAGAAAGTGCACAGGAGTGGATTAAAGCTTGCCTACTATAAATATTAAGGTAGGTAGAAGCTTAAACTACATGTTAGATTTAAAGCCCCTCTGCAATTGTTTGGCATGGAGGGATTAGACCTCCATGCATGGTCACTGGCAGGTAGTATCTCATCAAATCAGCTCTCAATTAGCATGAAAGGGCATCATGGGGGATCAACGGGTACCGCTTAGGCATTGTTGGCTGTATAGAGGGCACAAGTAGCTATAAGTAGTGCAGTGGGGCTTTAATATTTTTTTGTTTGATTGGATTATTAGTCTTACCAGCTCCTGCTTCTCGTCCATCGATAACGAGTCTTGATGTGTTGTGAGCAACGAGCATCCCTAAGGCTGCTCCTGATGCCTTCACCCGATTAGCATGAGATTCTCCGGCTATGTTCACTTTGAAAGGTGATCCATTCACCTGCCTGTCAGACCAGGCCAGGTGAAGCAGATAGGTACCTGGTGAATAAGAATATTTGATAATTTAACGTTTAATTTAACGGTATTTAACGTTTGTTAACGTTTTTGTATAACTAGTGCGTAGGCATAATTGCATGTCTCTATAGATGTGCTTTAAAGAACAGAATACAGAAGGAGTGGAAATGGTGCACTGGGTTCATAATTGTTTGACCTTACAAAGCGCTAAATATTTATGGTTTTGAATTACTTTTGAACTTTTCGAATGTTTCTGTATTTCTATGGTATTCTGGCCAGTTATCCCATAAAACAGTGGCTGCATATGAAAATGACTTTTCCCTGTAAGACTTTGTCATAGTTTGTGGGACATGAAATAAAGACTTTTCACTGGAAGGAGTCGATCTTTGTGGTTTATCCCGTCTCAACAATTGAATAGGACACATTTCATTTTTGTTTAGATTTCAAGTAAACCCATCTCAAACAAAACATGATTTCATTAGAATCATTTCATACATGTTAACAATGGCAGAAGTTTGGATGTGTTTCTGTCAAATAATAAATCACATGCCGGACTCGCTTTGTTTTTCCAAAGAATTATGTTATAAGATTTACCAGATTTTGCTTATATGTAGGTTATATGGCTGGCAAGGTTTTTCTAGTGCGTAGGTTACTATAGGTGCTTTAGGTCTCATATGTACGTTGAAATAATTTGAATTGACTTACCAGGTTTTTCTGGTGTGTAGGTCGCACGATATTTGTGGTTCTCAAGACGTGTGAGGGTGACATCTATATCTTCATCTAGACCACTCATTCTTACGCTTGGGTTACCTGTAACATGAAGTATACCGATATCAAGATGTGTAATTATACACACTTGTATCATATCTCTAGCTCTCTCTCTCTCTTATCCTCTTCCTCTAAAACTCTCTCTTTCTCTCTCTTTCTCTTTATCTCTCTTTATCTCCCATTCCTACTCTCTCTTGTCCCCTTGTCCTGTATTTCTCCATGTTATTTCTCTCTTTCTCTACCTCTCTCCTATTCTTTCTCATCCTCTGTCCTATTTTCATCCCCTTGTCTTTTGTCCCTCTCCTGTCTCTCTCTTTCTCTCACTCTCTATCCTACTACTATTCTTCTGACTGACCTGATCCAGCGGTCGATCCATCGATGAGGAACTCTGTCTTCTTGAAGACTTTCCCCACCTCCATCCCATCTCCTCTGATCTTCACCTTGGTGTGATCCACTGGAATCTCTTCTGTCTTGGAGTATAACTTGAGTGGTGATCCTTTTATCGGGAAGCCTGACCATGTCACTTTCAACTCATGTTCACCTGTAATGGGATTGTATACATTCTCCTTGAGTTGCATATTGTGACATTGTGATTTTATTTAATCAGGGGGATGTTTCACAAAGACTAAGATGGAATTTGAGTTGGACTTAACTATGGCAGGCCATTCATGCCACTGGTTCCTCTCACCATTGGTCTCTGTAGGGACGTCACAAATCTACATTTTTTTGATAGTTTATTGTTGAAGAAAAAAAATGTGGATTTGTGACCACGATTTGTTCATCCCTTGAGAGACCAATGCCAGGAATGATGAGAGCAACCAGTGGCATGAACGGCCTGCCATAGTTAAGTCAGACTTAAAGTCTTTGTGACACCCCCCCCCCCCCCTGGAAGTTTCACTTCAAAGCCCAGCACTAACATCCTTTGGCAATACATTAATCCACATTTGCCACTCTCCACCCAGGTGTAAATGGGTACCTGCCAATTGCTGGTGTAATACTGATTACAGGGCATTTATGCTGGTGAGGCTTCCTTGGGTAAAAAAATTATTATTGTTGTTGTTGTTGTTATAATACAGGCCTAAGTGTTTTTAGATGGTGACGTACCTTGTTCATCTGGGATGAACGTTACACTCTGTCGGCCTTGCATCTCCGCTTCTATATTGAGAGGTACCCTGCTGGTCGGTGTGTCTAGGTCCGCCTGCATCATACCTGAAACAAACATTAAAGATGCATAGTAGTCAACTCTCTTTAGGAATGGGTTTACCCAATAACAGGTGTTGTCAATCACCAGGATTAGCCTTCAGTTGTATGACCAACAGGCCCTATGTTATGTTTTGCATTTTCAACCCATTTGCTCACATGGTGAAGTCCTTATCTTACTTTTATCTTACCAGAAGACTCTCTAAGAAACCAGGGAGGTCCCTCCCACCTCCCTGAAGAAACTAAGGGGTGTTTCTTGATACTATGGAAACTATTTCTTAATCTGGATAAGGCGCAATGGCTCAGTGGTAGAGCAGTGGTCTCTTAACCGGGAGGTCCCGGGTTAAAAACCAAGTCAATTCACTCGTGCCCTTTGGTAAGGCAGTAATCCTCATTACCAAGTCCCTCGGAGAGGACTTAAAGCCGTCGGTAACCCAGTTGTTTACTTACAAGCGTATACATGCTTTCTTAGCTGTCCGGTAAAACAATAATCATTAAACAAATGAATGTACTTACCAGGTCCTGCTTCAGTTGTGTCAAAGACGATCTTGAATTCTTTGTTTCTTGTCATCTTGTGCATACCGTTGACTGTCTGATCATTCTTGATGCTGCTTTTCACCACTCTCACTTTTCTGGGATCAGTCACTTTGATGTGATAGGGACTACCTAGAGATTCAAACCAAAGACATGAAATTGTAACTCTTGAATAAGGTTAATTTATACCTCAGCCACACCAACGAACCCGACAGTCTGACAACAGACCGAACAGACAATTACATTACCACAAATGGCCAACAATTTGTTCGTTTGGATTTGGTCTTGAGCCGGCTCGGCAGTGTGACTGAACTGAGGTATTAGTCTTTAACAACCATTACTGTAAAACCAGAGCTCTTGTAACTTGAAACTTTCACAATTTGTAAAACGACAGCCATTTTCTCATCAAGAATAATTCTTGTAAAATTCAGTGTTCTGTCAATTTTTATTTAATAATTGTTTTATGGCATCAACATTGTGCGAATGTGAACCACTCATGGAATTCTAAATTCTAAATATGTGTAGCATAAAAAAGGGTTGATTCATCAACATTGCCTTTTCCTGTCATTAGATTTAGGGCTACATCCACACTAACATTGTTCATAGGGGTTCAGATGGATATTTTAAACTTTTGTAGTGAACATTGTGTTAAAAAATGTTCAAATTTCGGGTCAAGACATAGCTTTGGGGGGAGTCAGGCTAACTCGGACTACAACTCGGCCCTTTAGGGTTAGGGTTAGGGTAAAATGACCAAAAAATGACAGATTTTGTAGCGGGGCCGAGTTGTCCCCGGGTCCGATTTAGCCCGGATCTCTTTGGGGCACCCATGAGTCCATAGCCCTTTACATATTGAGCCATGCTTTATTAATTGAGAAGAAAAACATGAACAGTTTTAATGTTTTAAATAAAATGAATGAGTTTATTACCTGGTATTTGTTTGTCTGACCAGAAGATCTTGAGTGTGAACATACCCACTTCCACTGGTATGTAAGTCACTGTGTATGTACCATCCCTGTTCTCATCAACACTCACTTTGGCCATGGAATTGGGTCCTGGAAACAGATAACAGAGTGATATTTAGAAGTCTTTTACATACAATTTTCCTTTCACCGGCGGATAGAGAATAATTAGAGATAAAAAGAATTGAGACCATGATACGAATAACAATAATGATAATACTATACTTCTAATGATTATAATATGACAGCAAAGGGCATTATATTAAACACCACTCTCATGTTCCAATAGAATATTACAAACAAATATAACATAATAAAGGCACCAAAGCCTCTTAAAGGATATATTGGAGGGAAGAGTGGAAGGAACTAGACCGAGAGCCCAGAGGGAGACCCAGAATCAACTGGGAAGAGAATGTCAAGAACGGGAGTGGCCTAAAACTGCAAGAGTGCACCGGAATTTGCAGGAGATGAAATGGAGAGATGTTGCAATCAACCTCCGAACCAGGAAAAGATACTTTACTTTACATAATTGGAATATCATTTCTTTAGACTATGTTATGGGATATTATTGGCATGGAGTTGATTCCTTGAAACCTTTGTGATCTTGTTAATATAACATTCTAGTACTGCACTTTCCTTTTACAGCTATATTTGAAGAAATTCTTGTTTCTAAAGTTGATATTGAGCTTACCTTCAACCTGTACTCTGAGCTCCCCTGGCCCTGCTGGTGTAGGATCTACGGTGAATATTGCTGGTGTGTCTTCCCTCGCTCTAGACAGACCCTCCCCCGTTGCTTTGCACTTGGAAGGATCCCTTACTGCTATCCTCATTGGGTCATCTGTGATAGGAGGAATTCACCATACATTATTAAGGGGTGTGTCAGTGGTATTTGCAATAATTATTAATGAAAATTTGATAGTGTTTTCCTTTTCCTTTCCATGAACCATAACGCCTCAACACCTTTTTATTCAGTAAAATTGAAAAATCAAAAATACTGGCTTAATAGCACAAATATACCAACATTCATTCATATAAAAGTAAACAAATCATAGGTAACATAACATGATTACATAACACAGATAATAAAGAATAATTCAGGATTTCATGATACACTTTATCTCATGAATAACCCCAAAATAACATTTAATTTGTGATTCATTTATTTCTTCTTTATTTATTTATGGTAGAGGGTAGGTGCATTCAGTAAAAAAAAAACTGCTTTCCAAGTACGCTCTCTTGGACGATATAACAAACATGTGATATACAACAATAAAAAGAATACATGAAAATATAATATTCATAAAGACTACCGGTACACATTGACATATTTGACACAATATAGAGTACAAACATATATTGCTCAGTGAATGCAAAATACTTCTGTATGGTTCACAGAACAGTAACATTTGCATGAAAAACAAAACTTAAATAAACAAAGTAGGAGAGAAAAAGATGAGAAAATTATTACCTGTTATGGACTGTCCATTCCACTTGATATCCACAACATAAGAGCCTGTATCCTTTGCCTTGGTATGTACAGTGAAGACACGCCCTTCCCTCGTGATGCGGACAGGGAGTCGGTTGTGGCCATTAGTGATGTCCACACTGATATCACCTTGCCCTGCTTCCTGTGTATCAACTGTACATGATCAAAAAAGTATTCATAGCCCATATTGAATATTGTTTTCCATGATTAATCAATTTGTTCATGACATAAACCGGATGGAGGGTTTTTAGGCCGTTTTTGGTTTTTCACATTAATAATGATAATAATACAGACATTTATAACGCGCAACATATCCACCCAGAGGGTGCTCAAGGCGCTTACAATGGGCTACATAATATACTTATATACAATTTTGCTTACATTACATTATACATGGTTTAAAAAAATGATATTAGCTAAAGTTGGCCATTAGATAAGTTTTCAGGCTGGCCTTGAAACTATCTACTGATTTACAGTCCTTAAGAGTGTTAGGGAGACTGTTCCACAATCGGGGAGCTGCTGAGGCAAATGCTCGATCTCCCCATGATTATTAAAGGTAAACCTAGTTTGAAGTATGGTGTGTAACTGTATGATAATAATAATAAAGACATTTATAATGCGCAACATATCCACCCAGGGGGGGCTCAAGGCCCTTACAATGTGGCCAAAGTCATGATTAATTTGTGAACCCTAATCTTCAAGGACCATCCTCACAAGCACTTTGCTTTTCTCATAGTCCTTTCCATAATCCATACTGTATTTTGTATTATTACTTGTGTTTTTATAGTTATGGTTAAATAAAATATCTTGAATCTTGAAGGTGATTACCTTGGAACTGAAGTTCTTCTCCAATGAAAGCAGATGCATTTCCTCCGACCTTGACATTCCGTGGGTAAGAAGACATGTCTTTCGCAACGTTCACTTTGATAGGGCTCCCTCTCACCATCTCACCTCGGCATCTAACTGAAATCTGACAAATCAATGTGCATAATCGATAACATTGTTAAAGGTAAAGACCAGTTTTGGAAATGCCCCCCTCTCAAAAAATTAAATGGAAGCTCTTATTACCAATCGTATGAAAGAATATGTTTTTACTAATACGTGATGATACAAATTTTGCCAGGAAACCGGCTACTAATTGATATATTTGGTAAATTATTATATCTATTGGAACCTGATAGATATTGCGCACCTGTCGCATACATCTTTCTGTGTACAGTGCTAGTAACTTTACCAAGACTGGGCCAAATTTCTTATCATTTTGATGATTCCAGAACCTTGCAGTACACACCAATAAATATGCTAGATGATCAACCTTTTCTGATCGATTCCACAATGCAATCGCATGACCGTAACTGATCTTTATCTTTAATATTCTGGATTTTATTAGTTCTGTGATGTCCCTCCTATAAGTGATACATAGATATATATCATTACCCAAGTCATCAAATTCAGCTTTGCTTGCACACACTAAGTGCACATTCTCCACTACCTGAGGGGAATTCTAGGAAGGCATCTTATTACTTTTTTTGCAGAAATGTCCATGTTAAGAATAATCATTTTTACCCCTCCTTGACTTTCACAAGCACATTTTGTCTTCTTTATTTCAATTATTAATGATTTTTGTGTTACAATTTGCATGTCTTAGAATATTGCTAATCAAAATACTTGTTGGTACTGTCTGGCCTGCAATGGAGTGACCGGTATGGACTGGGGTGGGGAGTGATTAGTATGGATAGGGGGGGGGGGAGGGGAGTAGATCTTAACTCGTGCATGCCTGCATCAATGGAGTGACTGGTATGGACTGGGGTGGGGGAGTGATCAGTATTGGGGGAGGGGAGATCTTAACTTGTGAATGCCTGCATCAATGGAGTGACCGGTATGGACTGGGGTGGGGAGTGATTAGTATGGATGGGGGGGGGGGGAGGGGAGTAGATCTTAACTCGTGCATGCCTGCATCAATGGAGTGAATGGTATGGACTGGGGTGGGGGAGTGATCAGTATTGGGGGAGGGGAGATCTTAACTTGTGAATGCCTGCATCAATGGAGTGACCTGTATGGACTGGGGTGGGGGAGGAGGGAGGGGGAGGAGGGGAGTAGATCTTACCTTGTGCATGCCTCCATCAAGGGAAGTGAACTATATAAACTGGGGTGGGGGAGTGATCAGTACTGGGGGGGGGTGAGATCTTACCTTATGCATGCCTCCATCAAGGGGAGTGACCTGTATGGACTGGGGGGGGGGGGGGTAAGGGGAGTGATCAGTATGAATGAGGGGGAAGGGGGGGGGGGTAAAACCTTACCTTGTGCATGCCTCCATCAAGGGGAGTAAACTGTACTTCCACCAGCTCAGTACTAAGAGCTTTAAGACTGATTGGGACGGGGCTACCAGGCGACTCAATCTGAGCTGAGATGTCTTCTACCGAAACCTGCTGATCCAATACTCTCACATGTATGGTCACCTGATGAATCAAATCAAATCAAATCAATTTAAAATTGAAATAGGATCCATAATTTGGAATTATCATAAAATACAAAATTACAAAAGGATAAAAACAAAACATTAGATTGCATTGTACACCTGGGTCCTGTTGCATAAAACTAACCCCTTACTTTTAACTATGCAATCAATTTAAACTTCTATGGTAACATCACTCAATTGCCAAATCAAGTAATAATAGAAGTTACTATAGATGGCAATGTTACCACCAATGCTAAGTTTTATGCAACAAGGCCCTGATTTTTCTGTCACTAGCTCTTTAACATTAAAAAAGAAACTCAACTTTATTTCATAATATAGTCAAACATGCTAATCAGCAGCAATCACCTGTATAGAAAGACAACCTGTCTATTAAAACCACATTTTTGTTTCCCATGAAATTTGCTTCTTACTGAAATTAATTAGAATCTTGGTATGTAAACCATCTACATGTACCGATACATGTACCGGTACATGTAAATACTCATTTGTGCGTGTCTATTTGGGTTTTTTTTTTATACAGCTGCCACTATACATGTTACTTGTTAGAGAGAAGAGATATATACCTTTATTTTAAAAGAAGCTGTATAATGAAAGAAGAAATATAATCCTAGCTATATGAGCGTGGAGATAGGAATTATAAAGGGTGAGTGATGACAAGAAGAAATAGTGAAAAAAGAAATGTAGTTACCGGGTAAAGCTTTAGAAATGGTGAATGAGGAAAGAAGAAATTGTCTGTTTTGAGCTAGAAAAACAAACTCACAACAAATTGCTTGAAATTGTCGTCAATAAAAACCACAACTCTCATTTGCACATAATGACCGTCGTTAAGCACGTGGTGTCGGGCTTACTCACCTTGATTTCCTTATATTTCTACCTTCATTACTCAGCTCTTCTACATTTTATACCAAAATCATTTGGCACATGGCATTTTTTTGTAATATTGAACATTCAAGTGTAAGTTTCCTTGGATTCTGTGAGAATTTATCTTAAACTCATATATTAAAGTTAACACAGATATGATGCTCCTCTGGCTCTAAACAGATGGAATATAGTTGAAGCTTTCAGTGGTTAAAGAAATACACGTATGGTATACACCTGTGTATGAAAAGAAGATGAATGGTTTAAGCACGATTGCTTATCCTGTTCAGTGACTGTATTTACAGCCATATGAAGGCAGACAATTGCTGTTCCAAATATAAATTTATTTGTTCAAAGTTCTATTGACTAATGATGCATGAAACATTTTTGTTCTGGAGCAAGTCTTGTTTGACTGATTTCATTGTTTGCGGTTACTGTGATATACAGAAACAGGCATTGGATATCCTACAACACGCACATGTACTTGATTAGGTTGTATTAATTGATAAATTATTACCGCATTATTCTTATATCAACCACTTAAGACTCAAGAGCTTCATGCTTGCTGCAAAGTAGCCTGCGCCTAATTGTAGGTGGTTCAGCTGAATCCAAGGCTTATCAAACCATATGTGGCTGTTAGGTCCATAAAGACTGCACCAGTCAAATTATACTTACTGTCAAAGGCTTGCTCAAAAGATAATACCGGTAATGGGTGAGACAAAGAACTTGGTCGATTCATGAAAATGTATGATATCAAACTAATCACCTTCTTCTCACATTTCTATTCAATTGAAACCAAGACCATCCTAACTTCAGGGACTATTTAACATTCAAACTACATATTTAGGAAGAAAAATAACTAAGAATACAAACTTGAATGACATTTTAAAAAAAAATCAAACATAATAAAAGTAAGTGTCATGCTACATTCTTACATGTCTTTGCCAAGTAAACAGTGTGAGGCTTAGAAAAGAAGGTAACAAATCTTCACAGCTCAATAATAGACGTTTAGCCTGAAATTTTCTATTTGTTTTTCAATATTTAAGAATAAATGTCAAAGTTAATGTGGTATAGTGAGAAAAACTTGATTTGTTATCTTTAAGGCCACCTTAGACTAGACAGAGAGGGGCCTGTGTACTTTGCCTCATTACACATATTCAGAACTCACATACTAAATAGTTCAAATTGAGAGAGTTGTAATTATACTGAATCTGGATTGTTTATGGAAGTGTAGGTTATTGATAGTATGGTTTGTTAAACATATCTTTGTTTAGACATATTAGGTTGCAGAAAGACTAAATAATTGATTTAGGCGGAAGGATATTAAGAGAGTGATTAGGCAGTTTGGGAAGAACTTTCTTGTGTCTACAGAAAGTTTAGTGCATTGTTCAACCAACTCAGTGAGGAGAGCTGATTGGCAATCAGAGTTTCGGAGTAGAGTATTCAGAATATTTCATGTTTCTGTCGAGGTATGTTAATTGATTTTTGTTATAGTGTAGAATAAGGACTATAGTCATGTTATTATTGATATTGAGTAGAAAGAATGAAGGAAAATGAAGTATTAATAGTGAAGGGATCGCATCACTGGTTAGAGGTCATGAGCACATACAGTGTATGGCCTAGTACATGATACACAATGTACACACGTGTAGTTCGTTGTGCATGAATGACCATGCGTCATCTCGTTGTAGTGGCTTTGTAAACGATGTAAGGCAGAGAATCTTATGTTTATTATAATGTTGATGAGTGTAAATACACATTTAATGTACTTGTATAGCTAAGTGTTATTTAGTTATGGTATTGAATACTGTAGCTTGAGTATAGTGCACTGAGTGAAGTTTGGAGGGATTTGATTAGATAGAAATGTTTGGGTAAAAGTCAGTTAAGACTGTGTTGTGCTGTGTAAGCAATATTCTCAAATAAGAGGGGGTACTCCATTGTAAACAAATAAGATGGCAGCCTCCATGGGAAGGGTTTATGGTGCAGTTAGTTAAAAATAGGAGTCTACTTATTTCAGTAGACTGGTGTTGGTGCTTGATATAAATTATATCATACTATTATTAGAGAGTAGAGTTTATTAGGAGTTGGTGTATTATTCATTTAATTGATAGGAGTTCCTTTCGTGGATGGAGCTAGAGGTTCAACAGTTGTCGAGGTGTCGCTGATTGACCACGTTTCTGATTGAGAAATAGTTCTGGTGCTTGTTGGAGGTATGACAAATTGAAGCATTTGTTTACATTTCTGTTTCTCTTAATCTAGATTCTTTAATACTCAATGTCTGAAGTTGAAGTAATATTGTCATTTTACTTAATGTTTGACTCTTTTATTTCATTGGTTTGAGTCTTTGATTTAATTGGTTCAGTTATTTTATAATGAACAGTGACAATTTTAGTAGAGTATAGATACCACATTATTCATCTGTGTATTGATATACTTGATGCATTTTTACGTTTATAAATAGGACTTAAATTGTTATGATTACATTATCGCATTATAATGGTTTTGATAATAACAATTTGATGATATACATGTATAGTTGACTAGTTATTCATGGCAAGTAGTGATATTGTCTTTGTTCTAGATTCCAGCGTTTGAGTTGAAGAAGCTGGTTCCATTGTTTGTCGTCGTAGCAACAAGTAGTTGTTTAGCAGTCGTAGTTGGGTGAGTCAGGATGGTAGAGCGTGATAGATAGTTTTGAACACGAACACTGCTTGTTATATTACTTCTGTTTCAGGTGTTGATAACGATGTGTTATAACGAATTGTAGATAGGCAGTCAATGTACATTAATTAGACATTAATTAGAATGAATATCCATGACTATGCATATTTCAGGGGATTATTCTGATGTTAATCTTTAATAGAGTTGATGCTTTCATATTTTGGTGACCTGTATTCATACTTTCAGTGAAGAAATTAGTTCGTCATATTTCACACCAAATAGTTGGAGGGAATATTTTGGAATGATAAGAAATACATTTTCTTCTTTTACATTGAATTACTCACTCGATGAATATTGAAGTATCATTGACTTGGTGTTAAAGTGATGTACATTATTGTTGACTCTAAATTGTTGCATGAAGAGATTTTGAACATGTAGTTACTGATGTTCTTTCTTTCGTTGTTTCTTTTCTGCCTTTGCAGAGGTTTTTCTTCTTGTATCACACATTATACAGATAGCTCAAGTGGGAAATAAAATTCCGCTCATATCTTACAACCTCGAGTCGTGTCATTGTGTTCTGGTAGTGCATTCTTCCTGACAACCGCCCCCCCCCCTTTCTCTCGACTTACCAAAATACTACAGTGGTGTCAGAAGTGGGATTGAACTTGAGCTACAGCGACGAGCATCGGAGGGAAGACTCGCTGAAGGAAGATACGACTTAGAAAACCTCCAGACTACAGGCGATGTGGGAATAAACCATTAAATAGGTTTATCAGGGATGTAAGCTTTGTAGAGTAAGCTTAGTTAAAATTTATTGTCTTGAAATATTGTTGTCTTGAAATATTGTTGTAAATCAATGTCAATAGATTTCTTTTCACAACTGTAAGCCAGCAGGTTCCAATTGTTTTGAAGGGTAGTCAACATTAAAAAAATTTGACAGACGTACACAAGACGCAAGATGCCAGGTGGTGTTGAAGATGACCCAACTACATCGGCAGGAGCTTCAGCTCAACCTCCAGGCCTCGCTGAGATGGTGGCAGCCCTTACAGGGGCCTTTCAGAACTTGTCTTCCCCAAGAGGTCTGCCAGCTGTGAAGTTAAGTAGGTTTAGTGGATTTCCCCATAAACAAGGAGACCCGACAATCAACGAATGGCTGCAGGAATTTGATGAGTACTGCAGTTACTACAAACTAGGAAGCAGAGAAGAAGCGAAGGTTCTGCTAACCCATCTTACAGACTCAGCCAAAGATGAAGCAAGATGTTACGACTCTTCAGTCAGGGAGGATAGTAAGGCTTTAAAAAAAGCATTGAAGTCACGTTATGGCCTGAAAGAAACGGTACAACCACTCAGCACAGAGTTACATGCTAGGGTGCAAAAGTCGGGGGAGACCTTAGCGGATTTCAGCAGTGGGCTTATTCGCCTTTACGACCGTATGGAGTCGGCAGCAAGCGGAGATGAAAGAGCGGCCCTGACCATGTTGCGGGACAACACCCTTAAGGAGCGATTTGTCACTGGAGTGAGGGACAAACAAATCCAGAGGGAACTCCGTCGCATACTGTTTTCTGCTGAGGGCAAGCCCTTCATTGACATGCGGAAGGAAGTTCTCCAAACGTTCCAGGATGACGACACAGTGACGTCAAGGCCCAGTATCAGAGAGTGTGAGGTAGAGACAGCGAGAGCATCAGTGACGGCTGAAGACCAAACTATCAAAAGCATGAAGAGTGAGATCACTGAGCTAAAGGAGACTTTGAAAGAGGTAGTTCAAGCCATGAGAGGAATGACCAACAATCCTAGGCAGAGTTCCACATCATTCTGCTATAACTGCAACAAGAAAGGGCATCTAAAGCGAGAATGTAATTCACCTACTCTCTGCTACGGATGTAAACAGACAGGGCATATGAGGAGGGATTGTCCAAGGGAAGTAGGGGTTCGACAATCGCCAAGCACTCCACGGATACAAGACACAACATCTCAAGAGGACCAGATGCAAGGGAATATAAGGAGCTTAGACGCTGGTGGGAGCAACAAAGTACCTAGCTTGGTGTCTACAAGTCCCAAGTCTGTAGTAGGAATAGCAGGAGTACCCACAGGCTGTATTTTAGACACCGGAGCAGAGGCTAGTTTAATTCCTGTATCCTACTATGAAGAGCAGTTGAAGGAAGTTCTTGGTCCCCTTGATGGTAGTGGGGCTGGAATCAGAGTTGTCGGCATCAATGAGAGCAGAGTGCCAGTGATTGGGTACATCCACACCTTCATCACTTTGAATGGGCAGTCCATTGATGTTGGGTTCCTAGTGATCAACGATGAAATGCATACCAAGAAGAAGACCGACTATCCTGTTCTCCTTGGATGTAATGCACTCCGGCCAGTAATACGAAGGAGAGCTTTTAAGGATGATGACGAAGATTGGAGACTTGTCGAGATGACCCTCAATCTGGCACGTGAAAACGAGAGCACTGCAACTCAAAACTCACTCTTGTCATCCAAGGAAAACAAAGTCCTTCCTCCACTGACGGTTCATCGAGTGGAATGTTTGATAAATGATGCACCCTCCTTCAATGAGAATATTTTGATAGGGCCAGATGAACAGGACAGCAGTGTAAACCCTCTAGTGCAGAAAGGACTGGATGTCTATGACACCTGTACCAGAGTTGATGGACCAGACTTCCAGGTTACTGTTGTAAACAGATCCACCCAACAATTAGAGATCACGGAAGGTATGGTTTTGGCGTCTGCCACTGAAGTTAAGGAACGCCATGAGATTATTGTGCAGGAAAAAGATGGGGTCGTTGAAGTCGATGTAATGAAGATAATGATTGAACCTGGTGCTGAGGTAGCTAGTAGTAGTACACAGAATGACTCTCAAACTCAGACTCTCCAAGAAGGCATGGAGCACACCTGTATGGATGGCGAGAGCATTGGATTGCCAGTAGGTGTGAAACTGGATCATCTCTCGGGAGAAGAAGCAGACTCCATAGCCCAACTTTTAGCTAAGCATCGATCAGCCTTTGCCAAGAGTGACATGGACCTCGGAAACTGTAAGGTGATCCCACATCAGATCCGAACATCGGATGGACCACCTATTCGCCTGCCCTATCGTCGAATTCCCCCTAACCACATGCCAGAACTGAAAGCCCTGCTGCAAGAGATGCTAGAGAAGGGAATCATCAAGCAATCATGCAGTCCCTATGCGAGTCCGGTAGTACCAGTGCGTAAGAAGGATGGATCGATGAGAATATGCATCGACTACCGGCAGCTGAATGCTCGTACAGTACGGGATTCCTTCCCCCTTCCGAGGATTGAGGAGACTCTGGAAGCCCTTGGAGGAGCTAAATTCTTTAGCTCTCTTGACCTCGCTAACGGCTATTTCCAAATAGCAATGGATGAGAACTCCATAGACAAGACAGCCTTCAGAGTTCCATGGGGTTTATTTGAGTTTTTGAGGATGCCCCAAGGATTGGTGAACAGCCCAAGTACCTTCCAGAGGGTAATGGAGCTAGTATTAGGAGATCTCAACCTGACCCAATTGGTGATCTACCTCGATGACATTCTTGTGTTCTCAAGTACACTGGAGGAGCACTTGACTCGACTGGAAGCAGTATTTAGACGACTAACAGAGTATGGTCTGAAGCTGAAAGGAAAGAAGTGTCAGTTCCTTCAAGAAGAAGTCCACCACCTCGGGCATGTCGTCACTGCCTCGGGCATATCCGTTGACCCTAAGAAGATAGAGACTATCAAGACATGGTCCGTACCCAAGACTACTTCTGAGTTGAGATCCTTCCTTGGACTTGCGTCCTATTATCGTAGATTTGTTCCAGGATTTGCAAGCATTGCTACTCCCATGCATGCTTTGATCGGCCATTGCCAGCCTTCCTCTAAGAAATCCAAGAAGCGACACGGAAGCACTCCTAGTCACACAAAAGAGTTTGTTTGGACAGAAGAGGTGGATAAGGCGTTTTGTACGCTGAAGGATGCTCTAACGACCACACCAGTCCTTGGATACCCACAGTTTGGCAAGAAGTTTGTGGTGGAGATAGATGCCTCCCTCAAGGGACTAGGTGCATGCTTATCACAACACGGAGAAGATGGGGGACTACACCCACTTGTATACGCAAGCCGAGGACTTCGCCAGGCTGAGAGGAGTTATCCCGATTACTCAAGTTTCAAGCTAGAGCTGCTTGGTCTGAAGTGGGCGATAGCTGATAAGTTCCGGGAGTACCTTATAGGAAGTCAGGTCGAAGTACTCACTGATCACAACCCTCTAGCACACCTAGGAACTGCAAAGCTAGGAGCAACAGAGCAAAGGTGGGTTGCTCAGTTAGCCCCATTCGACCTACAGATCAGATATCGACCAGGGAGAACTAACAAGTGTGCTGATGCTCTCAGCCGTCGACCAGTTGAGTCAGAGCATGAAACCATGGAGCCATTGGTTAAGCAGGTTCTTCACTGTTCAGTGATGCCAGTTGAAGTAGAACAGAACATAAGTAATGATCAGCCAGTATCAGAGACGATGACACCTGGTGTGCTCCCATCGTATGATCTTGAGCAATTGTCAAGACTCCAGCAGGATGACGGAGGGCTGAGCGTTGTGTTGAGTCTATGGAGAGCTGGATGGAAACCAGGAGAGTTGATACCAAATAACACAGCCGAAGTGAGAGGTTGGCTTCGAGAATGGAAACAAATAGTGGAGAAGCAAAAAGTGTTATTCCGACGAGTTATGATACAAGGGGATGTTGTTGATCAACTCCTTGTCCCAGTTAGTATTCGACAGACTATCCTGCAGGCCGTGCATGAAGGATGGGGCCATCAAGGTGTAACTCGGACTCTAGGCTTGTTGCGTTCAAGATGCTTTTGGCCAGGTCTACAAGGCGATGTTCGTCGACATATCAAGAAATGTTTCAACTGTACAGTGGTGAAAGCACCTACCCCCACAGTAAAGACACCAATGAGGCATCTGCTCGCATTCAAACCACTAGAGGTCCTTGGAATTGATTTTCTCAAGATGGATCGGGGAAAAGGAGGTTATGAAAACATACTCGTCATGTCAGATGTATACACCAAGTACGCGCAGGCTATCCCTTGTAGGGATCAAACGGCCCACACAGTAGCTCGAGTCCTCAGAGACAGCTGGTTCGTCCACTATGGAATACCACTACGGCTCCACTCAGATCAAGGGAGAGATTTCGAAGGGAACTTGATCCAGGAACTATGCGTCTTGTATGGTATTAAAAAGTCAAGGACTACGCCTTACCACCCAGAGGGAAACGGCCAGGTGGAGCGTTTCAATAGGACGTTGTGCAGCATCATCCGATCGATGGAGCCATCAGATAGGAGGAAGTGGCCCGAGACATTGTCCCATCTAGTGTTTATTTATAACACTACACCACATCGATCCACTGGATATTCTCCATACAGACTGATGTATGGGAGAGAACCATCCCTACCCATAGATCAACTACTGTCTCGTACTGAGCAATCATGGGACGAAGACTTTGTCGAGACACAGGCAGCTGCATTGAGCAGGATGAACAAACTTGTTGAGAAGAATCTTAAGGAGATAGTGTTAGGGAATAAGATCAAGCATGACAAGCAGGTGAAATCTTCTCCCTTGGAGGTTGGGCAGCAAGTATTACTGAAGAGGATGGCCTTCACGACGAGGCATAAGCTAAAGGACAAGTTTTACCGAGATCCGTATGTCATTGTTGATGTCAATAGAGAAGGTGATGTCTATAGTATTCGTCCAATTCATGGCGGGAAGGTAAAGACAGTAAACAGAAAACTACTGATCCCTGACCCAAGGAGTAATAACGCAGTAGTTGAACCTCCCATTCAGATATGGCAGTCGAATGATGAAGATAGAAGCCAGTCCAGTGATAGTGGAACTGATGAGTCCAGCAGTGAAGAGGAAGGACATGATATATTCCAATTTTATCCTCTATCTTTAAATGAGCAAGAAGCAGCATGTCAAGTACAGGCTCAGAATACTCGTCGTTCAAATAGATTAACAAAGGGGGTACATGGGAATCCTTACCATCTTCCACGGTCAACTCTTCCTAACAGTTGAAATATATATCACTTGTGAAGCATGATTTTGTACATTGTATAGTTTTTGTGCTATGTTTCGATATTTTGTGATATTCCAGCTATATAATTTTTGCTTGTATAAACGATGTATTATTGAGGGCAATAAGTGTTTGTCAGGATGGATTGTGGTATAGTGAGAAAAACTTGATTTGTTATCTTTAAGGCCACCTTAGACTAGACAGAGAGGGGCCTGTGTACTTTGCCTCATTACACATATTCAGAACTCACATACTAAATAGTTCAAATTGAGAGAGTTGTAATTATACTGAATCTGGATTGTTTATGGAAGTGTAGGTTATTGATAGTATGGTTTGTTAAACATATCTTTGTTTAGACATATTAGGTTGCAGAAAGACTAAATAATTGATTTAGGCGGAAGGATATTAAGAGAGTGATTAGGCAGTTTGGGAAGAACTTTCTTGTGTCTACAGAAAGTTTAGTGCATTGTTCAACCAACTCAGTGAGGAGAGCTGATTGGCAATCAGAGTTTCGGAGTAGAGTATTCAGAATATTTCATGTTTCTGTCGAGGTATGTTAATTGATTTTTGTTATAGTGTAGAATAAGGACTATAGTCATGTTATTATTGATATTGAGTAGAAAGAATGAAGGAAAATGAAGTATTAATAGTGAAGGGATCGCATCACTGGTTAGAGGTCATGAGCACATACAGTGTATGGCCTAGTACATGATACACAATGTACACACGTGTAGTTCGTTGTGCATGAATGACCATGCGTCATCTCGTTGTAGTGGCTTTGTAAACGATGTAAGGCAGAGAATCTTATGTTTATTATAATGTTGATGAGTGTAAATACACATTTAATGTACTTGTATAGCTAAGTGTTATTTAGTTATGGTATTGAATACTGTAGCTTGAGTATAGTGCACTGAGTGAAGTTTGGAGGGATTTGATTAGATAGAAATGTTTGGGTAAAAGTCAGTTAAGACTGTGTTGTGCTGTGTAAGCAATATTCTCAAATAAGAGGGGGTACTCCATTGTAAACAAATAAGATGGCAGCCTCCATGGGAAGGGTTTATGGTGCAGTTAGTTAAAAATAGGAGTCTACTTATTTCAGTAGACTGGTGTTGGTGCTTGATATAAATTATATCATACTATTATTAGAGAGTAGAGTTTATTAGGAGTTGGTGTATTATTCATTTAATTGATAGGAGTTCCTTTCGTGGATGGAGCTAGAGGTTCAACAGTTGTCGAGGTGTCGCTGATTGACCACGTTTCTGATTGAGAAATAGTTCTGGTGCTTGTTGGAGGTATGACAAATTGAAGCATTTGTTTACATTTCTGTTTCTCTTAATCTAGATTCTTTAATACTCAATGTCTGAAGTTGAAGTAATATTGTCATTTTACTTAATGTTTGACTCTTTTATTTCATTGGTTTGAGTCTTTGATTTAATTGGTTCAGTTATTTTATAATGAACAGTGACAATTTTAGTAGAGTATAGATACCACATTATTCATCTGTGTATTGATATACTTGATGCATTTTTACGTTTATAAATAGGACTTAAATTGTTATGATTACATTATCGCATTATAATGGTTTTGATAATAACAATTTGATGATATACATGTATAGTTGACTAGTTATTCATGGCAAGTAGTGATATTGTCTTTGTTCTAGATTCCAGCGTTTGAGTTGAAGAAGCTGGTTCCATTGTTTGTCGTCGTAGCAACAAGTAGTTGTTTAGCAGTCGTAGTTGGGTGAGTCAGGATGGTAGAGCGTGATAGATAGTTTTGAACACGAACACTGCTTGTTATATTACTTCTGTTTCAGGTGTTGATAACGATGTGTTATAACGAATTGTAGATAGGCAGTCAATGTACATTAATTAGACATTAATTAGAATGAATATCCATGACTATGCATATTTCAGGGGATTATTCTGATGTTAATCTTTAATAGAGTTGATGCTTTCATATTTTGGTGACCTGTATTCATACTTTCAGTGAAGAAATTAGTTCGTCATATTTCACACCAAATAGTTGGAGGGAATATTTTGGAATGATAAGAAATACATTTTCTTCTTTTACATTGAATTACTCACTCGATGAATATTGAAGTATCATTGACTTGGTGTTAAAGTGATGTACATTATTGTTGACTCTAAATTGTTGCATGAAGAGATTTTGAACATGTAGTTACTGATGTTCTTTCTTTCGTTGTTTCTTTTCTGCCTTTGCAGAGGTTTTTCTTCTTGTATCACACATTATACAGATAGCTCAAGTGGGAAATAAAATTCCGCTCATATCTTACAACCTCGAGTCGTGTCATTGTGTTCTGGTAGTGCATTCTTCCTGACAACCGCCCCCCCCCCCCCCTTTCTCTCGACTTACCAAAATACTACATTAACCGCAATTAAGAAAAGACTTTCAATGAAGTTAAATTCCACTCCCAATTCAGGTGTTGACTTTGCGCATCTGTCAATGTTTGCACTGTACCTGTTATTATGATACATGATTAATCAACCATGTACCTGCATTCCTCTCTCAGGCCACAACACATGATATCGAGGGTTCAGTGACACAAAGACGTAACTCCAAATTTTGCCAAAATGAGTATTTGATATCAAAATGTGGGCTTTCCAGGAAACACAAAGAGTTAACTCCACCCAACACCCCGTTGAAGTCAATGGCTAGTGAAACATAGACTTAACTCCTTAAGGCCCAAGTGCTCAGTGACACATAAACCACTTTTTTTCAAAATAGAGTTACGTCTTTGTGTCACTGACCCCTCGATATATACAATCACAGAATTGAACAGAATTCAACACCTGGTAGAATTGTGCATTCATGCTTACAGAGATGGAGAAACATTCTACTTTGAGCTGTGTGCAACAGGTCACAAGAAAATAGTAGTGCTCTCTGAACGTGGAATTCAACGTTTCTTTGGGTGTGGAACATTTTTAAAGAAAGTCTTCAGAATGACAAGAAAATCAATATCAACAACATTTAGTGAAATAAATCTATGAACAAATTTGTAAGTGGTACTGGTATTTCATTACCAAGTGTGCATCACAAGGAATACAATGAAATACAGTGCATGAGGAGGTTTATCTTGTCAGGCACCAGGGATAATCCATTTGCCTGAAAATTTGTAATACCGGGTATGCAATTTTTCCAAACAGTTCATATGCACAGTTCAACTGCTTTAGTAATTACATGAATTTTCATTTTACAACACAACAATATGCCTTTACTTGGTTTCATAGTACTGTTATTTGGAAAAGATAAGATTCTATAAACTAGCACAATCTCTTTAATTTCTCTGGGCTACATATATTAGAATAATGAAAATGGGTGAATGAAGGTAAACCGGATGAAAATGATCAAGAGAACTACTGAAAAGAACATAATAGATCTTCAAAACTTTTTTTTAAAATTGGTATGGATTTGTTATTGTTGATATTGATGTATAATTAAAGGGATAATGATGAGAGCTAGATGCCATACAAACCGGTACTTCTGTATTAGCTTCATGAACTTCTCCATTAGGATTGGTATCCAGACCAGTACACCTACTGAGATCAATCTTACAACACAATCCCCAATCCGTTGTCTTCTGTGATGCGTATGTCTCAGCTCCAAAGCTAGTCTTAAAGGTTTCTGAGACGGGTTTAGCCCGGTGGAACCCAGCAGCGTAAGCCATCACGTTCAGTTCATCCACGCCTGGTTGACTCAGTTCTGTCGCCGTCAATGTGGGATCAACATTCAGTTTACGACCAGCTTCGATTCCTGCAAGAAATCATTGAAAATCTGCCTTACGACATCTTGAAATTGACGCAAGTACTAGTGGTAGAAGTAGTCAAGTATGCTACAATACATCTTGCCTGATGCCACAAGTCAATCGTTTTGTTTTGTAAAACAAGTTTACTGGAAATTAAAAACAGGTTGACAATTTTTTTGAATAATTCTGAGCAAGTGTTGACTGACTTGTTTTCAATTACAAGATCAAGCATGCAATCTCTATTTACTGGGTGCAAGCCAACAAATTCTTTTCCACAATAGAAACTTCTCCCAGGAAACTTCTCCCTGACATATAAAGCTTTTATCCTAATGGCTGACTATAGCGTAATGAATATTAAAGTCAGAATGAATCAAGAGAGCCAAGGTATTTGTTTCTAGTTTATCATGACTGTGCAATTGACCAGTGATGGCCTGGTGGTAGAGTCGTTGCCCAGCAAGCAGTAGATGGCAGGTTCAAATCCTGCTGGTTCCAAGATTCGGTCTAACTGGTTTTAAATTACAAGATGCGATCTTTATTTTGTGGGTGTGAGTCAAACAAATTTTAACCCCCCCCCCCAAAAAAAAAAAAAAATCATCTGAGCGAGTGAATTTGTTTTGTTGTTTGTTTTTAGAGCAAGTTTGTTCCCGTTTATTAGTAGTAATAGTAGATGTACATTCATATTAGTATAATTAGTACAATTAGTACAATTATTAATATTAGTAGGAGTAGAAATAGTAGTAGCAGTCAAATTGGTAGTCCATATATTAGAAGGAGAAAAAGATAAAAAATCACAAGTCCAATTATGAATGGTAAACATTAATTAATATCTCAGAAAAATGTTCTTTAGTAAGATGATGATTAGGAGTTAACAAATCTGAAAATTAAAAAGTTCTACATGAGATTGAATGATGAATATTAGAACTGGCACAAATCAGGATTAAACAGAGCAAAGATGGTTAATAATCATTATATAATGAAATCATCTGATTAGAAACCATAACCACAGATCAAGCAAGAAAAAGTCATGGGTTTTCTGTAGCCTTTATGTCAATATCCATCTTTTAATCAAGTTTTATGTGAAAGGTATTCATTCTATTCCCTATATTGTACATCTAGATTGCAAATCACAGGATTAATAACAGTTCATGTGATATGCCTGCAGACAGTACAACCATAACACATAACTTTGTAATCCTTTAAGATTCAGCATTCTAATATCTGAAGCCTTTACGGTATGTTAAATGTTCCATCTTTTTTCAATTTTTGATATGAAAGGAATTCTATTCCCTATATTGTACATCTAGTTTGCAAATCACAGGATTAATAACACTTCATGTGATATGCCTGCAGGCAATAACAACCATATCACATAACTTTGTAATCCTTTAAAGGGATCGTTTAACAATGTTAAATCTGAAATACACGGCCCTACGTGTTATCAGTGTCTGTGATATGGTGTAATATTGAAGCCCCAAAAAATTGCGCTTCAAAATGATCAAGAAATGCCTCAAAAAATTAAAAATCTTTTGAGTGACGGGTTTTACCATACCCTTCTCGTTTTCCCCAATAGACTGTAGTGTTATGAAAACCGTTTGGCAAACGGTTTTCAAAATTTGTAATTCAAAACATAAATATCTTGATAATCAGACAGGCAATCGGCTTGTAAAAGTCATGGGGTTCCTGACAGACCTAAAGGTTTATAATTATCATTGCAGCATAAGCTAAATCCAGAATTTTGTTTCAGAATCTGAGACAAAGTTACCGGATCCCTTTAAGAATCAGCATTCTAGTATCTGTAGCCTTTATGTTAAATGTTCCATCTTGTATAGGTATTCTATTCCCTATATTGTATAACTAGATTGCAAATCACAGGAAAGATTAATACTTCATAGTTCACCGCACACACATGTAGGAGAAGGGATAGCGTTTAATGTGATATGCCTGCAGACAATACAAACATAACACACCCTTGACTTCCTTTGTCTTCCTTTGTGATTCAGCATTCATACCACTCCTTCCTAACAAAATACCCCAACATTCCTCCAATCATTTTTTTTCTTTAGGACTTAGACAAATATTTTTACTTTGAAGGTAGCTCTATTGTCAATTCTGATAATGACCATCGGGCACTGAAAGATATTGTATTGGATGTAATTCAATCACAGAGTGAGAGAACCTTGAGCAAAATAGCAGTTTCTGGAGTTCAATTGGTGGTTTTAACTCTTTGGCAATGACCTTTTTAATACTGACTCTTGATTTATGTATTCCTGCATGGAATATGAACTTGAAGAAGCCTTGAGTCGATGCTCTTTGAGGTTTCAATTGAAGCCTCAAGGTGTGTTGTCAAGGTTCCAGCTAATCCTTTGTACAGTCATGTAGTGCAATTGATGAATGTTAATCAACTGTGTGATGGAATGTTGTAATATGTTTGCAGCCATTATAAAAAGAAAATAATTTCATCGCTTCACAATCAGAAAGACATTAAGTTAACTATATATGTATGAAAGTATACAATTTAACAACCTTTTGGCATTAAACAGAAAATTTATCTCCTGACACAGGAAACTGTTATTGGTCGGGTCATAATAGCAGGTAGTTCAGGCTTCTACCAACCTTATATTTTAGTAGGCAAGGAGTGGAGCAAAGCTTGACAATTAATTTTAAGGTTGGTAGACAGCCCATAAAACATGTTTGCTTTATCTCTTTTCTCTGTTAGATCAAGGCTCTGTATAGGTGCGATCAAGTAAATATTGCTCAGTGATTTCAATTCAATAATTGAAGTGCTTGCCTGTGAACCTATTGCCCATATATTTGTTCTTGGGTGAAACCATTTCTGAATTATTTACTCAAAACATTTGAACGGTTTACAGCTGATTTGAGCAAAATCTAATTTTCAAACAATCAGTCTTTCTCTCTCTCTCTCTCTCTCTGTCAGTACTCTCATGTTTTGTTTGTATAGATACATTGCATACATGTCATCAAGGTTCAATATTAAATAGCAGTAACAAATCAAACATGAGGGGGTTTCTTGTACTTAAAAAATCTACAAGAAAAATTGTTTTGTTGAAGTAAAATTAAAACCATCCCATTTTGTTTTCCTTTTGGTCAAAGTTTTGAATGGTGCATCTGTTTGTATTAATAGGAAGGAACAAATCTATTTGTTTTCTTTTAAGCATATTTGTTACATTTTTTTACTTCAATTCGCGAGAAGATATTGGTTGTTAAAATAGAACTTTGATATCAAACATGACTGCTGATATATGTAGTGTAAGAAGTACCCGGTAGTAGATCTTTACATCTACATGTTTCATGATTAAAGCAACTTCTGTTCTATTTATTGTTACATGTATTTATTGCTTGAGACAAATTATCTTTTACTTTTTTTACAAGTATCAAAGTGAGATAAATGATTTATTTTGAATTACTCATATAGTTCTCCTAATCTTTTTTAAAACAAATTAAGGAAAAGACATCAAATCAGAAAGCCATAAATGGGAGTACAGTAGTTCTACAGAGTATATCAGCTTACACTTTACACCATGAAATCTTAGTTCACAGAATTACTCATATAGTTCTCCTAATCTTTTTAAAAACAAATTAAGGAAAAGACATCAAATCAGAAAGCCATAAATGGGAGTACAGTAGTTCTACAGAGTATATCAGCTTACTTACACCATGAAATCTTAGTTCACAGAATTATTACAGAATATCATTACAAATATTACAAATATTTTTTAGAAGTGACTTTACAACTTTATGGGGGAGGGGAAATGATTTAAACACGATATGGTTGTGAGGCATGTCTTTCCAATATATGAATGCTACTCATTTCACTTTCATTCAATGAGGCAGTCAGTATTTGAACTGGAAAAAAATAAACAATTCTGGAAATTCAGATGTTTCTAAAGTTTCAAGATATATTTGACTTGATCTCACTATATTATAATAGTAAAGATTGGAAGTAGAGTTATGAGAGTAGCTGTAAAGCTGTAAGGAAAGGTAAATAGCACCAAAACCATTGATATGATGAAAAGCAAATTATGATAAATATATGCCTTTGTTGTATAGCACATATCACATTATGATATAACGTCTCTATGCGCTTCCAAAGGACTTTGGATATTAGCAGCCAATCTGTCTTCATACCTAAATTCTAAAAAGAGAAGGATAACTGCATCCTAGTTGGTGTTAAAATGAGAAATATGAGAAATATTAGTATTCCAAATTCAAACCAAAATCAAGTAATATGAGGGAGAAAGAGATATATGTTAGTAAAGAAAGAAAATGCAAAGGTAAAATAATTTAAGTTAGTCCTTGTTTAGTAAAATGTCATCAGGGGTAAAATACCATTGGAGTGATGATGTTTGCCATTCCAGGTCTGATATCTTCTTGAGGTCTCCTTGGTTACATAGTTGTTATTTACATGGTTGCCAGGGTAGCTGTTTTGATGACTATAGTTATTATGGCTGCTGTGAACACTTCCGTTGTTGCTATGGATACTGCTTCCATCTCCTCCTCCTCCTGCTCGTCGCCCTTCATCTTGAACAGCTTGTCCTACAACATGGTTTTGTGTCCCGTATTGTTTGTTTCCATAGCGACTGCTACTGTTGCTGCTGCTGTAACTGCTACTACTACTGCTGCTCCTCTTTTGGGGTACGGTGTAGTACCCATCAACAGTGGAGTTGGTATTGTATCCATCGTCCGGCGTGGCATAAAGCACATCTCCTCCTGTCGTGTTGTATGTGTATGCATTGCGCATACTGGACTCCTTAATGTGATTCATTATAATTTCTAGTAGTGTTTATAAACCTATTTCACTCGCAGCAGCGTTGTTACCACCTCGTTGTTTCTCTCTCTCAGTACACCCAGTCTGTAAATCTGAATGATTAAGGAAGGGAAAAGGTATACATATGATGATATAATACCAATGATAATAGTGATAATGATAATAATTATTTGGTGTTACATTACATACCATGTGACCGTTATTTTCACTCTCTGCGGAGAAAGAGAGCCAGAAGGGCATATATAGACCATGTATTAGAGTACAGCAGCTGTATATGAGTTTACACCCTTCTAGCCCTCAGCATATTGTACAATCACTATAATACTGTTAGGCACAGTTTGGGTATATGATATGGCATCTTTCTGGGTACAAATTATCTCTTGGGTATGGAGCGGCAATGTGGAGTAATTGCACATTGATTGACATCAGTAGATTACACACACACATACACACACACAACACATCGCCCACGATAAGCCCCACCCATTTACCGGTATATGATTTTCCTACGATACGACATTCAGACCAGGGCCGGACCTTGATTCTTTTATCGAGTTTGAACTTTTTCAGAATTATGCTCAAACATGTGTTGCGTTATACGACGTTCCGACTAGAAAAATATAATTACTTATAGAGCTAGATACAATTCTTGTATAGCTGAATAGGCAATTTTCATAATGTTACCAAATATACTTAAGTGCCTCGATACAAATGATTTCATTCACCTGTTATGAATACCGGAGGTAATTGTATTTCAATATAGTCAAAATACAAATTGCTTTTGCAATGTATTACCTATTGTTACGCAGGCAAGCCTAATGTTTGTTCTTCCTAGCAACATCAAATGTATGCAATTTGATTTCTGGCTATTGAGATACATTTATTCGTAACAGGTTCATGAAATGATTTGTATCGAGGCACGTAAGTATAAATTTGGTTGCATTACGAACGTGGCCTATTCTGTTAGTATGAATGCGGGGTAAATCAACTTTAGAATCCCCCTGCAGATAACCCATTTATTAATCACACATGATAAAGACCTTGGATCAACGTGTGTGGCAATTGATCTTTGTATGCCACTTTAGAATGCAGTGGCAAAGCACATGACATCATACACTTTTTCAAATAGAGATGATTTGAAATGAACTAGTTTACCCTACTATTGAATATCTCTTTCAAACTGAAATGAGGCAAGAGATTATACAAATATACACTGCCAAGAAAGACTCTAATTGTATGGGTACAGATGTGACTGTGATAGTACTATTTCCCAAGGGGCCCAAAATGGAATGGTAGTATTTACACATCCCAAACACCATTTTGAAAAATGTTAATTATTTTGACTGCCATTTACACTACTGGAAAAACCATAAAAAAAGCATCTGTGTCTGCTCGTACCAATTTTGGGTTGAGTATAGTGTGCATGCAGAAATCTGTGGGGAGAGGGGGAACACTCCGCCAGTGGTTGAATTTTTTTATTCTGTTTTTTCGTCTTATTTGCCCATTGTCTGCCGTTTTGTGTGAGAAAAATCGACCATTTTTGCTTGCAGTGTAAATGCAGCTATCGGAGGTTGCTTTGACCTCATAGATTTATACTAGATCAGATGGTGTCTCATATAGGTAATGATCAGTGCAGGTTTTAAAAAGGGAAAGAAGAAATAAATGAATGAATGAATGAATGAATGAATGAATGAATGAATGGAAGGAAGGAAGGAAGGAAGGAAGGAAGGAAGGAAGGAAGGAAGGAAGGAAGGTAGGAAGGAAGGAAGGAAGGAAGGAAGGAAGGAAGGAAGGAAGGAAGGAAGGAAGGAAGGAAGGAAGAAAGAAAGAAAGAATAGTACGAAGAAAAAAGGGAGGAACAGAGAAAGAAAGAAAATGTTTTGTACGTTCACTAACATTCTTTGGCAAGGCGGAAGGTGAGGCATAAAATTTGACATAATAAAAGTGGATGTAGGTTAATACCTTTCAGATTAATCCACTTTGGTACAAAACATTCATAGGTGTACTATAGTCAGGTACATTGCACTATATCACCCACATTGAGGCTACAACGTAAAGCTCTATTTATTTTAGTCTGATATTACTGACTTGGGATTAAACTTATTGTTATAAATTCAATTACATTTTCAATTTCTCTTTCCACAATACGATAAAACTGACAATAAGAACATCCAAATCAACCTTTAAACATAGCAATGCAGTAAAGGCATAGAGAAATTCAATAACAATAAAAGGTGTAGTACAAAATTACGATACCGTAGATAGAAATAATAAAAACAACATGTCAAAGTGTGGGGGGGGGAACAATTAAAGGCCAAAGGCCTATCACAGGCTTGTCCCCATAAATATATAATGTATAATGATATACTTATGAGAATTACCAATAGTTAAGACACATGCACACACAGCAAAAACTAATTTTAGTAATATTGGCGGGTCAGTCTGTCTTGAACTCTCTTCTCTGCCTTTCGGTATAACTTCATCTCTTTTCATTGATCATCAATAGATCTTCTATCATTACCCTAGTTCCAACCCCATTTCATTTTAAGCTCGTTCCATTACAAGTAGGCTTTCACTTTTAATTCAATAATGATATTCTGTCTTGGTGTAGCATGTATTTGATTGTGATGTAATACCTCTTTGCTCTTTTGAAGAGCTTGAAGAACCATTTCTAGTGCACAATGCATTTCAAGGAATAATCCCTACCAGGTACCCTCTTATTTTGTTGAGTGTAGCAATACCGCAGATTAAAGTCTTGCCAAAGAATGATAGTAAAGTGGCAGGTACTCATGAAATGTTTACTTCCTAATTTCGTAATGCGATCTAGACTTGATTCACAAATGATATGCAATTGCATCAGATGATTTCAAATTAAATGTATACATAGGGAGAGGGCAGTGTATAAAAATATGAGTATATAGGAGGTTCTATTTTATTAGAAAGTGCCCTAATTCAGTTTGCATCTGTTTGAACTACTAGAGTTTGCCCACCTATAATGAAAATGTACAACTGCTAAGTAAAAGATTTCATATCAAGAAAGAAAAATTGCCATATCCCTCTTTATTTAAACAAATTGGGCCTAAATATCAGCCGTGATCTTCTAACAGCCGTGGTAGATTTACTTGACAACTTGGCATCCGTCTCGATATTTAAAGGAAGTAAACGTTTGGTATGGAATGGTGAAAATATGCCAAATTCTTTTCTTCTTCTTTTTTTTTTTTTATTTGGGGGGGGGGGGGGTTGTTCCTACACAATATGCTTACACACATATACAGAATTATTCCATATTACGGTATTGAAACATCACTCTTACCAATAAGTAATATGAATTACATTACTATAAATATAAGTACTCTCTTTCTTGTGATGTCATTATGTAGAAAGAATTGGTCTCTTGCTTGATAAGGTAGCTTAAGTGAAATGCAATTCCACCTAAAAGATGCTTTTGTAGTGTTAAAACTAAAAGGTGCAAATATTTAAAATCAGCAAGAGCCGACTTTATAAATGTACAGGGGTCTGAAAAGTAGACTACACAAACATGAGCAAGTCCGAACCGGGCTGGCCAGAAAATACGTACAAAACGGTTAAATGATTTTATGTTGACAGCCTGTCTGGAATCTCCGCAAAAT
The DNA here is from genome assembly GCA_035222895.1 of Strongylocentrotus droebachiensis. Classification (NCBI taxonomy): domain Eukaryota; kingdom Metazoa; phylum Echinodermata; class Echinoidea; order Camarodonta; family Strongylocentrotidae; genus Strongylocentrotus; species Strongylocentrotus droebachiensis. The sequence goes on along the minus strand of JAVYIG010009612.1, from coordinate 17,235 downwards.
GCGAAAAATTGAACAGCATCGATTTTTTTTTTTTCCCTCCTTTTTTGTTTGTTTCCATTTAAATTATTAAAAAAATTGAATTCGGCGTAAATATTCACAATTGAATGACACACGCCCTTAAAACTAAAACAACAACAACAGTCAATGAATGAGTGTCTGGAGCTGTAGACTATGCAATTTGTGTTTGCTTTGTATTGTGGGAATACAGTAAAGTATGAAGGTCGCTGGGTTGGGCGTTATTTATATCATCTTTAACAATAATTTCTGTATCTGTGGGTAGTTTGTTTTCATTTGTTTCCCCGTTGTCGTGTTATCTTTACTGGTATTCACGTACTACAATTGGCTAGAATTGTCATGTAGACTTTGCTACATAGCTACAAAATAGTAACATATGTTTTTTTTAAATTAAAATAGTATGCTTTAGTGATATATATATACACATATATACAGAAATACAAGAAATAATGATGCTCTGTACACAAAGAAATTATTCCTTGTATTTGTGTTTATTTTCTCAAACTCTGAGCAGAAATCTAAACTTTCTTATACATATATATATATATATATAAATATACACATTTTAAATTTGTAATATAATCATTTTGTTCCCCCACAAACTTTAATAAATGGTTTGCAATTTGTAAAGTATAATCTTGTCCAGGAGAAAGGAAAAAAAACATATTCCCCTTTTACAAGCAAACATTTTAAAATTAGTAAACAATCAGGAGGAAAATTGTATTTTTTGCATGGCTTCTTTAAAGATATTTTGTCCCTTTGGCAGCCAACATCAAATGATGTACAACTTTGCAGGAATTATGAATATGTCATGTATGTCCTATCTGTGAAATTTAAACATTAGCAGTGTCCTAGTATTTGAATTATGCAAGGAAACCCGTTTACTTGCTAGACTTCACTGTCAGACACTATTGAGTGACTGACTGACATCTTATGGTAATAACATATACATAAAATGAGCCATTGTCTACATCAATAACCCACTACTTGTAATGGCCAAAATTAAACTGATGGAATCCTTGTGCAGTACAAAACGTATGGCCACTCCGTGGTGGGTCTGAAAATCAGACTATTACTGAGGTGATTGCAATCACTTAAGTCGATTTGACAACTAATGGTCATTATTTTCCCATTATAAGCCATTTGAAGCCCTTTCGTTTTGAGGGAAGTTATAAATTAGTATTGTCTTTCAAATGCCGTTGGAATTCAACCTGTTCATTTTTGGGGCCTGTAAATGATAGTATCTTTCCGGCCCATATACACATGACAATTACCGTATACACATGGCAAATCAGCAATAATAAAACTTCTCATTTTAAGGAAGGAGGAGAAGGGAGTGATATATTAAATCAAGTAAAGAGATTATGTTCTACCAGTATTTATATGAGACCCATTCACCGTACTCTAATTTGTCTGCAGTACGATTTACAGAAATTGTTTATACAGGATCTCCTTCCATTGAGGTGTGTGTTAATTAATCTAGAGCCCCTATTATATTCACTATTCAAAATGACACAATAGCACAAATGTCCTGTATACTCTAAAGGCTTAATTTCATAGTGTCTATAGAGGCCATTTGGTGAATGGGTGTTATATAAATACTTGTAGAACAGTCTCTTTATTTATTTAAATCACTCTCTTCTCCCCATTCTTAAATTCAGATGTTTAAATCTTGTTGATACATTTTGCAGTGGCACGGACCATGACTCTCAGTTTATGAATGCACATGTAAGACTTTCTAGAGCTACCAAATTCAATGTCATAAAACATTGATTCCAATTTACAGGGGCGATCAAATTATGAGACAATCATGAAAGCATGCAAGAACATGATATCATCTGTTCAGACCCAGATGGGCGTTAACTCTAGTCTTTATAAAGTACATGAGACAATGCCCTTCTGGTTCCAAACAAGCGACACACAGAGTTAAGTTGAATACTAACCTGTATCTCTAGGTATATTATCCAAATGTTTACCTCATCGTTATCATCTCCTTTATTCTCTTCCCCTTCTCATAATCTTGATATTCTCTTTCTGGATCTTACAAGATATCACTTCAAAAGGCACACAAACCTCAAGTCTCAGAATGATCGACACTTTCCAGTTTACAAGTTGTTTGTGTGTAAATCCACTGTTACAAAATCTCCAAGTTCACAAAACACAGAGAATTTTTCAAAATCTATGACACATATATCTCTCCTGTCCAGCACGAGATATCTGTCTATATCTTCTTCATAGAAAATAGAAGGCAGTTGTATTTTTCACTATGGTAAACATAACTTGATGGCCCATGAAGAGTGATCGAGCTCCTATGTGTATGACTTGCAGGCTCTCACTGCTAGCTTTCTGTGTGCCCTAGCAAAACATTTCTTTTCTTCCAACCTGACCCATAAATTCAATAGCCGTGCCTCCAGAACAGGTAGTTGTGCGACAAATACCTCCTTTTTTCCCCTTCTATTGTCAACTAAACTCTTTCATGCATAACAGTGAGGTATGTCAGTGCGTCAAAGCGAAGAAAGGATGGCAAAAGAGGGTTGGTTTTTCTCTGTCTCTCTCTCTTTGTAAAGAAGTTTTAACAGAAAATATCCACTTTGCTTCAGAAGATTTAATGGCTGATTGTCCATATTAACCAGGGTCAACCTGTAGCCTAGTATCTGGTTTAGCTTTTATATTATAGCTATCTGGTTTAGCTTTTATATTATAGCTATCTGGTTTGCTCTGAAACATTTGTTTTATCTAATTACTCATATTCCTGCTCCTCTACTTTGGTCAAAATACTAGTTCTTGTCACAGAAAACATGAAATTGCAAAAAGTTACGCTCACAATGCAAATATTAAAAGAAAAATTAAACCCTAATTGTAAACTACAGGTACTGTAAAAGAAAGCATAACATCAGAGAAGGAGACTGGTGAAAGCTTGAACGAAATCTGACAAAAAAAATTTAAGCAAGTTATGAATCTTCAAAGTTGTAATCACTAAACGTATGGCCACTTAAAAGTGGCTGAATCGGTAATGTCAATATGACAAAGTACCAGACACACTCTGACTTAAATGCTATTTTTTCCAAAATATATGACTATGGAGTTTCTTTTCTGTTTAGAGAACCTTTAATAATATGAAGAAAGCTATTAGCCCCAATGTCACCTTGGTGGTGAAGGATTGTTGCTTTTCCAAGGCGATTATTTCCTGACCATCAATATGTGCCCATACTCTAGTCTACACAATTACATCCATTTGTATTGATAGATTTTAGGACATTTCCAGTAATCTGAATAAATCAAATATTTCATTTCATTTCATCTTTATTGATCCATGGTAATACATAGAAATTCTGTTCCCATTAGCTTTGTTACAAGGTACAATAATATATATACCGGTATATGTTTGGCAAAGGCCTTTTTTGTGCACAGTATCTACTGGGATGTGAATAGCCACCAACCAATATCACACAATACATCTGTTCAGAGCCAGAAGGGCATTCAATCTATGTATTTGAGTTAATGCTCTTGTAGCTCCAGACAACTTTGTGTGCTATCCTATTTTGGGACATAATAGTCGAAACATGGAGTATATCCATGGTTGAAATCATATTTTTATCACAATAAGCTGTAAGATGTGACTTCATTTCATCTTTCTTAGGCATTATGTAGAAGTAGGTCTACAGAAATAGTGAAAGAAAAAACATTCTGGTTATGTTCCAACATCATTATGAAACATCATTGTGAAAATTTATGTTTTTTTTATGGCATTTAATGATATAATCGAGAGAGAAAAAGGTATATTCGATACTTTAATGGCTATAAACGCTACTGATAATAAATGCCCAAATTGTGCCTCTGAATGCCCTCCTAATATATGTATCTCTCTATAAATATCTAGATTTCCAAGAGGTTTGTAATTCTCTAAAAACAGTATTTGTGAAGTGAAGAGAGACCCTCTTGTGAATAATACTTAGTGTTGGTAGAGATTGGCCCATTGTGATATAATGTTGAAGTTAAGAGTTAAATTGTGACATATTCATTTAGACAGAGAATAAATATATAAAGTAAATAGCTTAATTCCAATGGAGATTATTTCAACTTAAAATTGAACATTCAAACTCTGAAGAAACCATTGATTATGTCAGCTTGCATGCAAAGAGCTTTGAGGTTATACATGTATTTCACAAAATCATCCACACTAAAGTCCTTCTCACCCCCTATCTCTCCGTCTATCTCTCTCAATCTCTCTCTCTCTCTCGCTCTCTCTTGCTCTTACTTTCTCTCTCATATTTCCTTCTCACCCTATCTCTCTCCATCTTTCTCTCTTGCTCTTTCTTTTTCTCTTTCTACACTCTCTCTCTCTCTTTCTAGTCTCTCTCTCTCTATATATATCTTTCCCCCCTCATCTTTTGTTTGTTCTGTTTTGTTTTGTTGTTTTTTCCTTTCTTTTTTGCTCATTCACTGTTGTCTGGGATTCTCCAAGGTTCAATTGACCAACATTATGGACCTGTAATATATATAGATCATCTGACAACAGGCCATGAAACTCATGAGACAATAAGTCCACTAGACAGAAGACTGTGCCTTACCTGCAGCTTTCTCTTCTTTTCCTACATGTGTCTACCTGTCTTGACTCAAATTGGTCATTCTTTTCATTTTGTAAAACCTGATTTACAAAAAATAAAAGAAGATCATGAAAGGAAATTGAGTCTGCCAATAAAAGGAAATGAAAATTCTTCAAGATTGTTTGTTTGACTAAACTGAAGTAAGTTGTAATCTCATAGGTGCTATAAGCAGGCCATGTTTCCAACACCCCATGTTTTCCCCATAGAGAAAGATTTGTCTTCAAAATGAAACTAGATCATATGTGACCTATGGAATATCTGCACATAGTATATATCTTTTATGGATATTTACCAAAGATGACTTTGAGAATTTGATATCATATCTGGGAATTTACCAGTCTGTATTAAGAAGAAACTAATATTGACATTAGAAAGGTGTATACCTGTAGCTTGTGCAAAACAAAGATCAAGGGCCAATATGATTACTCCATGTTATGCACATATGGTCCACTGGTCTGTCATATATTAATTCCATATTCTGTGCCATCAATTAGGACCAGGGCTGTTACATATTCAAATTTTATGCATACTTTTTAAACAAAGGCTGTTCTTGACAACCTGAAAGCTTGCCCAGACTTTCCCGACATAGCAACAATTAAGATATGTAGAGAACATTCAGAGTATTGTGGTTCATCTATTAATAACAGGTTAATGGAGTTACTCGTCACTAGGTCCCCAGGAAACAAACATCCATCAATTTGAATATGTTTGTAAACCTGTCTATTAGATACCTGGATAAAGTTTACAGTATATTTGGTATTTAGCTTTAATTGCCAAGTAAAAGCTTATATATAACCCTGTCACAGATCACATTAAAGTATTGTACCTTAGCAGCCTTAGCAGGTCTATTGTAAGCCACAATACTTACTGATGACTGTTGTGACATCACTTAACCAAGTCAAAATCATGCACATTAATGCATGCCAATATAATTTGCTTGTTTGCATCTTATAATGACCTGTGTATTATGGGAACCCCTGCCATCCAATAGTGACTTCCAACTAAACTGGCTTAAGACTGCCAGCTAATTTCAACTGAATACCAAAGTTTGCTAAGTATTTTGTTTCAGTTTATTATCTGTTTATTTATTTATTGATGTATTTATTATTAGTTTGTTTTCCACCCTGAACAGAAAATTACACAAACACTTTCCTTTTCTTAGCTGATGATGATGAAATAGATTTGTTTCACAGAGGGGTTCTATTTAAATATATATTTGCAATTATAATATTTAAGGTGCATGTATGGTTGAAATTTCTTTTTAGGGAAAAGTAGAAATTCCTGAATTTTTTGGACCTCACAAGATACGTCACATGGTCGCCAATTTGTGTTTGATTGATACCAACTTCAAAACTTCAAAAATTTCTTATTCTTATTCATATTTTGCTCAAACTTTCAGACCTGTTCCTCTCATTTCTCTGCTTCTATTAAAAAACAAAGTAATATCAGGGTGGACTTCCCCTTTAAAAGAAATTGGACTCATCACCAATATAGGTACTTATATTTCCAAGTTACCATTGTTGGTTTTATCACAGTTTTTACAAATTTACATTTTAGACTAAGTGAGATCTTCACCACTCCTGTGAAAATAAAGAAAAACTCTTCAATGGAAAATGATTAATTGGAGATTGCCAGATAGCATAGGGTTAATTGATACTCTTCACTCCAAAATATATTTTCAATGGGCTTACTTGGAATCATTTGAAACTTTCGTGAAACTAAAACGGAAGGTGATGTAAAAAGACAGCGCAACCTTTCGTAGATTTGTCATAGGAAATTCACAAAGTGTTGGGTAAATTGGACCAGACCATTTGTAGATGAGAGGGATTTATTTCACAAACATTACTCCCGACATTTTGTGGATAAAGGAGCATGTTTTCACTACAGGTCAGATAACGCGACCACTCAACCCGAAGCGATGACCCTATTATTCAAAGTGAGCCTTTTTGATGAAAGGACTACAGAAGGACTCTAGAAGAGCTAGAAATGCATCTTCAGGAGGAAGATGGTAATGTAAAGACTACATTGATCTTGAAGAAAGAGATAGAATGGATCTTTAGGGGAAAGATAGCAATGTGAGGACTACATTGATCTTATAGTAGGCTTGCGGTTGCACCATGTGAGAGAGGGGGAGGATTGGGGAGTCCTGATCTTGAAGAAAGAGCTAGAAATGCATCTTCAGGAGAAAAAGATAGCAAGTACGTTCACACATGTACCCACGCTGTAGGACATCCTACCTTGGAGTGTGTGAAGATGACAGCCTGCCAGTGTCCCAGGCTAGCTATAGTCCAAGGTTGTAGGCATTGTTAACAGGTATCAATAAAGACCATGAATTGCTCTACAGTGTGCTATGGGAACAAACTTGTTAGTTCATTGTGTTGTGGTTTGTATCCTTCACACATCTGAACAAAACCAGGGAAAACATCTCAGGTATGAAGTTCAGAAAGCAGTGTCACCTGAATAGTTTTGAAAGTATTCACTCTGATGACAACATCAGAACTAGTAATCATGCACTTCCTTATCTATATGAACACAATTAATACAAATAATTGATGATTATCTGCTCTTGATTCATTCATTTTTATTCATCATTTTGATCAGGTTCAAATCCCACTGGTTCCAAGATTTGTTCCGACTTGTTTTCAATTAAAAGATCGAGCACGCAATCTTTATCTGCTGGATACAAGCCAACAAAATATCTTGACAACAATGGAAACTTCTCCCAGGAAGCCTTACACTTAAAATACATTTTGATCTCTTTTCAAATTTCACTGTGCAGGGCGATTCAGCTCAAGTTAGATTGTACACATGAGATTTACTTCCTCTTGCTTATTTATTTCCTCATGAAAAACATTAGTTTTTCTATTTGGAAATAAAAAGTTATGTCCAGCGCAGTCATTCATTAGACATATCGGATTAACAAAAACATACTAGTCTCATGTAGTCTGGATAGAAAATGGATGCCAAAAGTGACCAACGCATGCTGGAAATAGCTTTGTTTTTGTAATCGAAATATTTTTGCTGGAAAATATAGTGTGCTTTCAAAAATATGTGAATTCCAAAGGCCGGTGGTCATTTTTTTGTCTGTGTCTCTTGTATCAGCCACAAATTCTTTAAAGACAAATATAAGTATAGGTTACTAAAACATATTGTATACCATAGAGGTTACTTTAAGCTCCTTAGTATAACATATTATTGGCCATCTCATATACAATAATACAATAGGCCATTTTCGGTTCAGATTTTTAAAGAAATACAGGTTTTCATTTGCATGTTGTGTCTTGTGATGTATTATGTTCTGTCATGAAATGATTGAATGTCATATTATATATTGTTTTGAAATTAATTACACTATTTCTTTAAAGTTAAAATCATAATTGTGTACCACAGAATTGTTTTTTAGTTGCTACAAAACAATTGTAACACATACTGTTCATGTTGATGTTATGACAAATAAAACCTTTTAAGATAAAATTAAAAATAATGAATTTTGTAATGTAATCAAATTTAATGCACAGACCTTTGTTAAGTGTCTCATTACAATTATTCATAAATTAATGAAATAGCTTAATTGCATTATGTTTTGTTAGGTAGGACAAGCCATATTAATGTTTGGCCTACCTGGCAAAATATTGATGTATGCAATTCACATTGTGACTATTTAAATACACTTATTCATAATAAGTGAATTAAATAATTTGTAACATGGCACTCTACAAACAAAATTATGCATTAAATTTGATTATATTATGCAAAATGGTTGAATGAGATGTTATGTAAAACAGTCTGCCATGTACTGAACAAACTAAGCATCAAATTGTGAGAAATTAACAGCTGTTAGGGTAAATACACAGATTTTTAATTCATAAGCTGTTTGTCTATATAAACAGCTGTAGACCTAGTTTATCACCAAATGGATTGAAAATAAATGGTACGTACTTGATCGGAACATGAATGTATTTTCTTTGCAATATAATTATCATGCAATACATAAAGTATAAAACATTAATCATGCCTTAATTTACATCAAGAATTAATAAGTCAAAGAGTGCCCTCTATGTCAATATGCAGATCAGTTCCAACTGTATTGGTGTTGTAGGGCTACTGATGCTCTGCAGCACTGAACATGTATATTTGAATTGAATACATTCTAACATTGAAATCATCGTTGTGAAGAAATAAGAACTAGAATTGAAAATATGAACTAATACTCAAGAAAAGGATTCCTGAATAGAATGGATATTTGAAGTTTGAATACCCAAATTTCTAAATTCAGAAAATACATGGACCGGAACTAGATAAAAAATGCTGCCTGGTAGAAAAATTTAACAAAATCATCATTATGCCTGATGCTATTTTTTGTTGATTTCATGAATGAAAAGATTGATTGAATGTTTTTTCCTAATGAAACAAAATGACATACAGCTCAAGGCTGATATTGTATGTTTTACAAAATAATCAGATATTTACATTATAATACAAGCATCAAAATACAAATCATATGACAATGGTAACAACTCATAGAGTTATTATATAAGAATTAGAAAGATGTATCAAAGATGTGGGTAAAAAGTCATTAAAATAAGTTAGGCAATGCATGAATTTCATCAAATATTCAGGATAAATTAAATTGAGCATGTTCAGGAATATTAGTTTTATTGCACAAAAATATCATTTTAGACAAACAATTTCATAATAATGATGAGGTGCCAGCAGGTCTAGGACAGCTAGAGACAGAAGAGAATGGAAATTTCATGAGGAGGGCTTTGTCCAACGTCTGAATGAACTATAGCCTGATAGATAGATAGATAGATAGAAGCAGGTGATTTTTAATGACTTACCTTTATGACAGTTGTTAATCTTGTCATCTCGATCCATGTCTTTCCAGTCTGAACAGTCCCCTCCTACTGCATTCACCAAACCACACAAAGCAAGACCATCGTTCCAATCAGACTACAAACAAAGAAAATACAACTCATTGCTCAAATCCGGGGTAATTATTCAAGATGAACCGAGGATTATAGACCTTCAAAGCTTTAACGAATTGCTCTAGCAGCTTTTGTCCAAAAACAAAATGATGTCACCAACCACATACTTTGGAGAAGACAAAAAACAATGTCACATCACAATTTTGGAGTAATTATGAAAAAAGTTGAATTGAAAATGTCTCTTCTCTATGCATTCATATCTGCAATGAATTCACATATTTTTTATTGGGGGGGGGGGGAGGGGGGGTAATCCTTTTATCTCTAAAACAATGCCATATGTCACACTCCATGAATCAACAATCAAAAGTTTTGCTTGTAATATTATTTTTATGGATTTATTTGTTTATTAGTTAATTTATTCATTCATTCATTCATTAGTTCATTTGATTTATATCATGTATCCCTTTATTTTGGTTGGTCAATAGGCTATGTACACAGTAGCCCACTATTTTATAAACTTAGGACCTTACCATTGAAACTGCTTGTATCATTTGGTACTCTAATTATCATGTTTAAATATAACTCTGGCAATAATGTTTACTTTATATTCTGATCACATTCCTTAAAAGCAGTACTACTCTATCCCGTTTTAAAACGCTTGTTGTAATGCTTTTCTGCTCTCACTTAAATAATGTTCATAATAACTTGTGCAATATTTTTCTACTATTCTTCATCTCTCTAAATTCCTTTCCTAATTTTCTGCCTCCTTCTTTCTTTCTTTCTCTCCCTCTCACGGGTGTGTGTGTGAGTATATTATGCTTATTATGATTTTGTATTACAAACCGGGAGGTCGTGGGTTCGAACCCCGGCCGCGTCATACCAAAAGACGTTAAAAGATGGGAGTTGTTGCTACCTTGTTTTGGCGTTCAACAATAAGGGATAGAGCAACGTCGATCTGGCGCTGCTCAGTGGCTGCCGGGCTCACGATCAATTGGGCAAAAAGAATTTCCGTTTCGGTTTAATAAAATTTGGAGTGGACTATTAGGCTATTATTATTATTATTATTATTATAGTAGCGATGATTAGTGTACATTTGGCTGCACTGAGGCACTGCTTCGGCCGAGAAAATGGGTTTAGACCGCTTAATTAGCCCATTGTTCTACTTGTGCGGCATAATTTTAAAGCTGCATGTGAATGCTGACTGGTGCTTTGGTTTAGTTTAGTTTAGTTTACATTATTATCTGTATTTTGTTATACAGTTCTACTTGTTCTTTCAGGTTCCCTAACCATTTTTTACTTTGTACGTCAAATATGTTTTGTATATATCTTTCGAACATCGTTTGTAATTTTAAGTGTTTTTTTTTGTTGAATTGTTGAACCAAAATTAAATGAAATTTATCTTTACTTTCTACAGATGGTATGGAAGTTGAGCTGACCTTAAAGTTCTGTACATCTTCTTCTGGAACGTTCTTCCTAACCCAGTTGAGCGTAGCATACCATCCCGGTCCTTCATGCTTCAAGAAGTATGAGAAGTACGTCATGCCACTCAGCTCATCCATGTGTTTACTACTCAGATCCTCGGGAGACACCACCATAGGGATGCTGTACTTCTCATTGGCTATCTTCATGGCTTCACGGCAGTTCTCAAGACCGTTGGACTTGTCCAGTTCACGCCAGTTGGTCATCAGGGAGGGGTCACAGTAGTTCAAAATGGCACTGTGCATGGTAGAAACAGAAACATTGTTTTTTATAAATGTAATGCTTCCTTGGAGAAATTTCAATTATTTAAACATATTTGTGGCCTACACCCAGTAAATAAGATCGATTGATCGATCTGTAATTGAAAAAAAAAGTCAGAAAAAATCTTGGAGCCAGTAGATGCAGGTTCAAGTCCTGCTGGTTCCAAGATTTTTTCTGACTTGTATTTCAATTACAGATCGATCGATCAATCTTATTCACTGGGTGTAAGCCACAAATATGTTTAAATAAGAAACATTGTTGTTTTACTTGTACAGTCAAACCTGCTTTAGCGACCACCTGTATATAAAGACCACATTTTTTGTTTCCCTTGAACGTGGTTTCTCATTTAAACCTGTACTAAAGGAACCTGTACATAAAGACCACCTGCCTATAAAGACCACTTTTCATGTTTCCCTTGAGTGATCTTTATATACAGGTTTCACTGTATTTAATGAATCAGCTAGATGATGTTGATGAATAGTAACATTGACAACAATGACGTATGAAAAGTAATTTTAGGAATTTTGTGACCTTGTACCCATTGAAGTTAATACAGTGCGTCCCAGAAAAAACGAAACCGAGAAGTATCGATGTTCTATCATAACTTAATCACAACTATAATGAATGAATGATACATATTTGGAAAGCTTAGAGTCTCCTCTTTCATGTGATGCTACTCAGATGATGCATTTTTCACGCATGAGTGAATAAAAGCAATTTGAAGGAAGGAAACCAAAAAGACATTTGGCGGGCGGTATCTGAATTTCGAAGAAAAATTCACATTTCTAGAAAGATGAGTTTCTGCCCTTTCATATGACACCTCAATCAGGAAAAACGAGCGAGGAATGACAAAGTTCTGTTTGTTTAAAGTAGTGCTTGCATTTCCATAATCTTATTAAACGAATTCGTTTTCACTGGCTGCCTGCCGTATCAATAAACGAAATTAACAAAAGACTTAACTCCGTTTCGTTGACAATCAGCCGTAGACGAGAATCCTTCATGCATGGCTGATTGTCAACGAAACGGAGTTAAGTCTTTTGTCAAATCTGCTTTTTGCTACGGCAGGCACCCAGTGAAAACGAATTCGTTTGTTAAAATTATGAAAATGTAAGGGCTACTTTAAACAAACAGAACTTTGTTATTCCTAGCTCATTTTTCCTGATTGAGGTGTCATATGAAAGGGCAGAAACTCAACTTTCTAGAAATGTGAATTTTTCTTCGAAATTCAGATACCGCCCGCCAAATTTCTTTTTGGTTTCCTTCCTTCAAATTGGTTTTAATCACTCATGCGTAAAATATGCATCATCTGAGTAGTATCAACTGAAAGAGGAGACTCTAAGCTTTCCAAATATGTATCATTCATTAATTATGGTTGTGATTAAGTTATGATAAAACATCGATACTTCTCGGTTTCGTTTTTTCTGGGACGCACTGTATATGGTTATTTATGAAAGGAAGATTTTTATGTTGCACATTTAATGTGAGTTTAGGGATTACCGTATACAGTTTTCTTGAGAAGAAGAGCTCCAACACTTTTAAAGAACCTATTCTAAACAATATGTAGGTTTTTTTATGCCTCTGATAAACATGGTGAAACTGTATAACTATACTATGTCTGCTGCCATTCGGATCAATAATCCATCTTGAATCATGCAAGGCTTGAATTCCAAATTCAGTCATCAGTAGTATTAAACAAATGATGACTGTGAATGAGGTCATTATATGCTCTATCCACACTAGAGTTGAGGCTGTATGCATCTATCATACAAAGCCTTCAGTCATCGTACGATAGGTGCATAAACAGCCTCAACAAGTTTGCTTTGTTCAGTTATTATGTGATGTTACCCAGGCTAAAAACATTGTCCAAATGAAACTCTAATCTTTATCTGCATTGTGCTGTCACTCTAGGTTGTTACCTTAGCTTGAGAGTGTTTCAGTGACACTAGGTATGTCTTCATCAGCTTGAGATTGCCAAACAGCCCGCTATTTCTGATTTGGTAAATAACCCCCAAGTTACAAATCGCGTCTTCATCAGCTCGAGACTCGACCTCGAAACTCGAGCTCGAGATATTTTGCTCAGCGTTCGCGCATAGTGTGAGTGTTTGGGCTGGTGAAGACGCATATCTCAAATAGTGGGATATTTTGCAAACTAGCCCAAGATATCTTGGGATGATTATCTCAACCAAATATCCCGCAAATTGCAACTGCGGCTGATGAAGACGTTAAATTAGCTTGATAATTTGCGATCAGGATAGTTAAAATAGTGGGTTATCTGGCTTATCTCGAGCTGATGAGGACAGGCCTACTATGTCTTCATGATAATAATGATAATATATGAGATTTATAAGGCACCAAATTCACTTGAGATCAAATGCTCAATGCTCACTTGTGAGAAGAAAAAAAAAGAGATCACATGAAAGCATTGTCACTATATATAAAGGAACAGAAGTAACATAGAACATACACAAATGACAGAACAATTAATTATATATTTGCTGAATTAAACAGATGTGTTTTAAGATTACTTCTACACACTTTAACTGATCAGCTATGACAAATCTCTTGAGGGAAGTCTTCCAAAGCATGAGCAAAGGTTCCCCCCCCCCCCCCAACACACTTAACATCAAGCTAAGTAAGAACAAGAAATCTGGAGTTTTGAGGGGGGAAAGATCTAGACGGAATGTAATGATTTATCAAAGTAATATTATGGAGTGGAGCAGAGTCTACTTTGTGCAATCCATGTTACCTTAAAATGATTCCATTATTCCAATCTGATGAGAAGTTCTTGACGACTCCTGCATCCTCTGGAAGTACACTGTTGATCCATTTTAGCATGAGTTTCTTAGGAGGTACCTTTGGGGCACTCTTTTGTTGCGAGGGAGCCGTCCCGTCCACGCTGCCATTCTGAGTTACACCTGGTCCTCCCCCTCCACTCAATTGGAATCTCTGGATGATGCGCCAAACAAGACCAAGAATCAGCTTCAGGTTTCCCTCAACAATGTCCTCATTTCCTACAACATAGAGGAACAAAGACAGTTATATCAGGGGGGTGTTTCACAAAGACTAAGATCGACTTTATGTTAGACTTAACTATGGCAGGCCATTCATGCCAATAGTTCCTCTAACCATTCATGGCATTGGTTTCTCAAGGGACGTATAAATCGTAGTCACAAATCTACATTTTTTATAGTTTATTATTGAAGGAAAAATATTATCTAAAGATCATAATTGAGAAACCAATAGTGTGAGCAACCTGGCATGAATGGCCTGCCATAGTTTAGTCCAGCTTACAGTCGATCTTAGTCTTAGTGAAACACTCCTCTGGTCCTTGTGAACACTAAATTAGAGCAGTTGTCATTCTGATAAACGTTTTGGAAGGCAAGGAATGTGACCAATACCTGACATTTCTTGAATATTAAGTTTATCATTATCAATATTTAATTTGAAATATTTTCATCACTTGAGCATATGCATAGTTGTCTGTATGATGAATACTTTGAGAAATGATTTGTTTAAATGGTGGTGTGAGAGGCATTATATTTTCAGGTTTTCCATCTACCCATATAAATGTCTTATTCCTTGGTATCTCAAGAGCATTTTGAGACATAAACTTTAAACTCAGTCTTAGTATCACCATAGGGAGGTCAAATGATTACATTTTGGGTTATTAGGATTTCTCCCATGTGATCACAAAATCTAAGAACCATTTGAGGCACTGACTTCACAATTGGTACTCAAATGTATCACCAGGGGGTGTTTCACAAAGATCCTAAGTCAAACTTAACTCTAAGTTCGACTTCAACACTATAGAGAGCCATTTGTAACCTTAAAATAAAACATATTCACAAGCGAAAATTCGAGTATTTTAGACTTTTTATAAATTCCACATCAAGAACATGAAATCTCCTTGATGATAGAAAATATGAATGATTTAAATCAACATTTTATGTATTTTGAAATAACTTTTACAAAATAGTTTCAAAGATGCTAATGGCTTTCCATAATGGTTAAGTCCAACTTAGAGTTCAACCTAGGAACTTTGTGAAACATCCTTCAGAACCAGATGATGAACTGATTTTGGGAAATGTAAGTGAAGGTCCTATACATCAATTTGAATACAATGATACGCTATTGGATACTTGGTTTGTTATCAAGATAATACAATGAATAAGTATATTACAAAAAATATACAATGAAACAAGAAAAAGAGGAGCTAACTAGAAGCAGAGCTTGTTGAAGTATTAGTTTCTCAGATGCTGTTTTACAATATATCTTGAACAAGTATTCTAAGAAAATCAATAAATTAAAAAATATGTAGCAAAGAAATGATGAATTATACGGGATCAAATAAAAGCTCCCCCACACACTACCACCCTGGTGCCTGGAGCTTTCCATTCACTGACAGGTAATCTATGGGGTTAATTGTCAAGTGGCTGATAGTCAAAGGGACTGTTTAGCAAACGTTGCATTTGATTTGCTAAGAGCAAATTTGTGATAAATCTTTGTACTTTTAATAATCATTTTTATGAAAGGGGGCCAAGAAATGTATTTACTGGGTTTCTGTTCTTCTCCTTTGTATTGAATGATTACAAAATAAATTCTTTACTTTGACCTATGTGACTGTATATAAACATGTCCATATAAAAGGGAAGCAGTTTCATTAGCAATGCTTCAAGTTAAAGTTAAAGATTGACTAATCTCAACACCACTGCATACATTATTTCTGTCTATTTACAGATAATTTTGGACTTTGCTCAGTAATGCAGTCCAAAGTCCTGATATTTGATCACCCTCCTCCCTTAGCTAATATCAAGATTATGTACATAAATATTATATTGTACCTGTAAAGTGCTCTTATAATATATAATTTATTGGATTTGTCTTTTGGTATCCAATCCACCCTTTTAAAGATATTGCCACCAATTAATCTAGGCTTGGCATCCTACTCCCTACTCATCATGCTACTCATATTTAAACGGACCTGAAGTAAATGACTTATATGGAGTTGACATGTTCAATTTATTATTTATTGTTAAATATTCATTATTTAAGCATACAGTATCTTATAGGTCCCTATAATAGTTCAAACATTAATAAATTGAATTGAATTGAAAGACATAAATTCCTTTTATTTTATAATTTCCTTCATTATATTTTGTTTCTAATATATATATATATGTTGATACTAATCCATATGTACTTTGCCTTCTAGTTATGAGCGAGACATTCCAAGTGTACTTAAAGTTCAAGATCTTCGCCCAATTATGTATCACTATCATTTCATAGGATGTACGTTGGATTTTTTATATCATTTTTGGAGGTGTGGCCTGTCTTGAGTGTTCATGACATTGACGGACTGATTGAGATGTGTTGTATAGCTTTGATTATTACAATCAATGCCGCATGATAGAAATTATCACAATATTTTAAAATTAATCCAACCTGTATAGAAATGCTAATGTAATGCAAAAAAAAAAAAAAAAAAACCTAAAGTACAGATGTTAATTATTCAATTTGCCTATATTAAATGAAATTGATTTTGACGTGGTATTTACATGAATCATACAAGAAAAATTATAAATAAATCATAGAGGTGTCATGGTCTTGTGGATGTGTCGGCAGACTGTGGAGCACATGGTGCACTGTTATAGTCCCGCCTCTGCACTAATTTCTGTTGGCAAGACATTAATCTACATTTGCCACACTCCACCCAGGTGAGGTATATGGGTACCTGGTATGAAGAAATTCCTTGAATACTTGAGTGCCTTTTCATAGTAGCTCAGCTAAAGCCAGGGTAACAATATGATTGCAGGGCCCTCAGGGAGAACAGTAATAATATTGATGAGGCTACCCTGGGTGACAAATTATTATTATTATCAATATTATTATTATTATATTACTTTTGCACTTTGTAAAATATTTATTGTTTCATTGTGAATACTGTA
>JAVYIG010009611.1:0-76680 GCA_035222895.1 Strongylocentrotus droebachiensis | reverse complement strand
GGGAGAGGAAGTGTTGATGTGGTGGAGATCAAAAATAAATAGGCCAGATTCTGGACTACGTCAAGAGAGGCAAGTATTGATCTAATGCCTAGTCCGAGGGCACATTGTACGCATCCGGCAAAGATTCGAACCCTCAACCTCCCGATTCAAAGTCAAGGACATGAACCACTATACGCAATAAAATTGTTGAAGGAGAAAGTGTAGGCCTACATTCGCCACACTCTAGTTTCAGATTACTCACTATAAATATGTTATAAAAATCAAATTTTCCCAGTATTAAATAAACATCACCAGACCAAACAACGAGTGCAACACACATATATTAGACTACATATAGTAATATTATTTTGCATATGTTATAACTATATCTCAATCACCACAAATATATATATATGTGTGTGGGTGTGTGTGTGTGTGTGTGTGTGTGTGTGTGTGTGTGTGCGTGTGTGTATGTGTGTTTATATATATGTGCAAACAGACCTCAGAGTTAAAGTTACACCATTTATCCGTCAATGATTAATGTTTTTTCTGTTCCTTGCACAAACTTACATTTTCCATCGTGATTTTATTCATCATAACTCTTTCCAGGTGAGGAGTAGTTCAGAATCTGGCCTATTTAATTTTGATCTCCGTCACACCAACGCTACCACCCCTACTTACTTGCTACCAGCCGATGATGGCGTGAACATTAAATTAGGACGCCCGGCGAAAGGGCTGGTGATGAGCATAATTATGAGTTCGTTGATAACGCCATCTTCGACGTCTTGAATCAAGTGTCTGGACTAGGTGAGGAGACGGGTATTTGTGTATACATTTAGGTTTAAGCTGATTTTCATACTTTGGATCAATTTTTTGCTGCGTGTAGAGTTAAATCACACCATCTACTTCCTAATTAGTGGAATAGCAGCACCCACTAGGGTTTACATCTGACATAGTGATAGTGTGGTATTGTTCCAGGGATGATGAATCCTAGATATTGCTGGTCTAAAATTTGGAAACCTTGTAAGCCAGGCTTCAGAGAAAAAAACCTCATGTCTTAATACAGAAAAGGAGTGATGTGAGAAGACTACCAAGCAGAATCTCAAATGTTAAAAAACCTTCATTCTATCGTACTTAAATGGTGTTACTGTTATACCATCGCATTGCAATTAAAAAAAAAAGTCAAAATGTCAAATAGCAGCTAGGCCTACCCTCAGTTTAAATGAGTTGATGTCACGATTCTACATATAAGGATTTTACTGAACACTCGGGTCGCGACGCGCTGGAAAACTCTCGGTTCACGGCTCGCGGGGCCATTAAAAAAAAATGGTGTCAGGTGAGGAGTAGTTCAGAATCTGGCCTATTTAATTTTGATCTCCGTCACACCAACGCTACCTCCCCTACTTACTTGCTACCAGCCGATAATGGCGTGAACATTAAATTAGGACGCCCGGCGAAAGGGATGGTGTTGAGCATAATTATGAGTTTGTTGATATCCGGGGTTGATATCGCCACCTTCGACGGCTTGAATCAAGTGTGTTGGGAATATAATAAAGGACCGGGCAGATTCTGGACTAGGTGAGGAGACGGGTATGTGTGTATACATTTTATAGGTTTAAGCTGATTGTCATACTTTGGAATAAATATAGTTAAGATTTCAAAGAAACTGTATAATAGATCCTATTAAAAGGGAATATGATAGGCCTATTAATAGGAAGGAAACAAGGAAGAATAGAAAAAGCGAGAAGATAAATTGTGGGAAATTAAGAACAAAATTATAGAAGAAAAGGAAAAATAGAGAAATACAGAAACAGTATATCATAGGCCTAATGGCAAAATGTGGTAGAATGCACCAGAAGAATTCACAATTAACATAAAGATGGGGAGGATGAATTGCAGAAAAAGAAGAATTACATTGTAGGCCTAGAAGAAAAGAGGAATGAAGGGGGAGATGAAGAGAGAGAAAGAATGAAAGATGTAAAATAACGAATAAAAACTGGCTTGAGAAAACATAAGATGATAGGGGGAAACCAACAAAGAATATCGTAATGATAACATGATGGAATGAAAAAATATAATAAGGAAGAGAGAATGAAAGGACAAAAATTAATAAAAACAGAGATACTACAACAAAGGGCAGAAATACGATTAGGAAGTTATAGCAGAAAGAATTAAAAAAATGGATGGTAGAAGAATCAAAGATATAGATTTACATAAATAAAGGATGATAGAAAAGGTGAAAGGAGGAAAAAATGCGAGAGATGTGACGAGAGGATTTAAATGATAGCCGATACATAGAACCTTCTATCGTCGATAATTTCAAATCTCTCCTCAATAAATTGTCCCCTTTATGAAGCCAATTTGAAGACAGTATTAAAAAAGAAATTGGCCCAGCGAGCCGTGACCCGAGTGTTTGCCACATAGAATGGGTGCTACGTGGCGGAATGGACGTTTTGTTCCCAAACCCCTTGATCTTCTATTGTTCATTGTTCATTTACGGTTTAATACACATTTATGATTGAGATGGCGAGGTGAAAAGGACGTGGGCATGCTCTGAATCTTCGTACGCATATTTAGGTCATAATCACAAACAAATAAAATTGATGCCTTGAACGAAACTGACTGGGACAAATCTGACTCATGGGCACTGGGAAGAGAATTTCAAAAGATTTCAAAATCTAATACAAAACTTGAAATCAATACTTCTCGGACTATCTACTATTGTTTTAACTGTATATAACATCCTAGTGCACCTAATGAGTTTAACTAGTTTATATATATATATATAATAGTTATTCTGAAAACATTTAAAATCTTTCATTGACATAAACTGATGTCATGGGGGGGGGGGGGAGGGGGGGGGGGGGTCTTACATTCAGTTTCTACATGCACCTCCATTAAATTAATCAATGAAATGTTATGAGTTTTGTGGGAGGGGTTGAGACCAGAAATTCCCCCTCTAAAACCGCTACTGAATCTGAGTATTTGGAAATATTTAAAATCGAAAACAGAACTTAGCACAGAATTTACGTCATCAATATGATATTTTTCTAAACAGTACATGAAACGAAAGTTGATGCAATTTGTTATTTGATCTCTTAATTCAAATTCGCATTGGATGCTCACGTGATCAAAGCCATATCTATTCATAAAAAGGAAAGCAAACTGAGAATCTGATCACCCATTTGACCTCTCAATTTTGTCATAGAATTTTTGAAATATTCGGCTTAGGTATATTTGTCCGATCAATCGTGGCGAGCCCTACATCGCAATTAAATAAGTTTCCTTTCGAAAAATGTTTTTTAAAGGAAAAAGGGTATATTGATGAACTATTTTCAGTATTTCTTAAATCTGTATAGTTACTTATATTTACATTGTTAGTTAAGATTAGTGAATCAGTCTGAGGTTCTCACTCCAAAAAGTTTCAGATTCAAAGGACATAATATATAATATATTAAAGTGAATTAACATCTAAACACTTTGGCAAGATTTGGACATGAATTTTCATCAGTTTGGGAAGCACTCTCTTTAGTTTTTAATTCCAACTGTATGTCAGAAGAAATAACCCATTAGATAGGTCGTAGTCTAGTGCATACGTCACCAGAGTGTGGATCACATGGTTCGCGGTTCGAGTCCTGCCGCGGCACCGATGTCCATTGGCAAGACATTATTACACATTAATTTTGTCACTCTCCACTAGAAGGCAACGAGATAAAATATTTCTTAGAAAGCAGAGATGTTTGTATAAAATGATCAAGAAAAAGACAGAAAATTGATTACTGAAAGCGACAGAGACAGAAAGAGAGAGAGATTTTTGTTTTGTTATTCGATTGTTACTTTCCATCACTGAAGATTACTTGTAAAAGATGAATAAGTTTGACGGGTTATAATTTTTTTAATGATACACAAGCATAAAACATAACAGCATGTACGAATTATGCTTTTCTAAAGAAAATTACAATGAAAGTACTGTAGGAGGGTATTTTGATCCTTTTAGCTGGATACACCATTCAAAACGTCTCCAAAAGAGATCACTGTCAATCATCAACAATTTTCTCAAAAAATGAAATAAAAACGAAACTAGATTTTGCACACGGCACGGTCAGATGGAGAAATACGTTTATCCTGATATTGCCTGTTTTCAACTTTTTGTCACGCGAAAAATGAAATGCTTGCCCGAAAATACGATTGGATAACGCACGCCATTGGTCAGTGATTTGTTATTCGTCCGTTGTAGATGAATATTCATTACTTAATAGCATCACGTGGCTGCCTCGATAATACAAACTGCCGATTGGTAGATTATTTATGCTTAGCCACTCCCAATTCTCGCTACCCTAAATAGGTACGAAAATCTCGAAATTCGCGAGACGAGGTAATTTTCACTCTCTCGGGTCGTCACTACAACTTCCGGTATAGAGTCCCATCCCAAGTCACGACCTTCATCCACCCCCATTTTTCAGGGTTCTTACGCTTGGAGTCATGAGCCCAGCACTGTGCAGCCTCACAAAAGAAAACCATCGTCATTGATGTCAAAAGACGCAAAAAACAACGAATGAAATGTTCAAATAAACGTTGAAATATTTGCGAAAAAAAAACAAGACCGAGCAGACGACATATTCGGTGCATACGCTATCGCGCCTAGTAATATAGCGCCTGCACAGGAAGCTGTAATGTCGAAAAGCTATCCCAT
Organism: Strongylocentrotus droebachiensis; assembly: GCA_035222895.1. NCBI lineage: Eukaryota > Metazoa > Echinodermata > Echinoidea > Camarodonta > Strongylocentrotidae > Strongylocentrotus > Strongylocentrotus droebachiensis. The sequence goes on along the minus strand of JAVYIG010009611.1, from coordinate 72,008 downwards.
AATGCAATGCGCGTTTTCAGGATTTTCCCCGGATCTCGGCAGAATCGCTATTTGGGGTAGCGAGAATTGATCAACTAGTGAGTAGGACAATCCTTAAAATGAGGGATTTGGGAGGATGGTAATTTGGTTGCTTTTTGCCTAATAATATTCGGTTCTTGTAAAGCGCATATCACATTTAATCGTCTATATGTGCTTCCAAATTAGAAAAAAAGATTTGGAATAGTATATACGTCATTATTCTGGCTTTATTTTCAAGAAAAGTCTTACATAAAAACAAAACTTGGTTACAACCATTTTGAATTTCATTTATCTAATATCAGAGGCCTACAAAATTTAAGTAAACAAAATCTTCACGAGATCATCACACGATCAACGTCATTTTACCCCGAACAAATATTTAGTAAAGTGAAACTTGATGGCAATTCGTCAACGTGGCTCCGTCAAGGTATTAAGTAAGTATGTTTGACACCACCCGTGCAGTTGCCGTGTGAAATCTCGGCTAAGGCTTCAATCGACCGTAGCATAGGCCTTATAAAATTTACACCATGTTTCATTTTCGGTTGTCGTGTGGGTTATTTTGTTATTGATTATTGCTTGTCCAAGTTATCCCGAAAGTTCAATATTCAATCTATTTCTGTGGATTTTCTGCTTCCAACCTGCCTAAGTTTGCATGAAGGTTATAATAGTTCTGTGAAAACTGAAAATCAATTTGTGAGTTTTCCCGTGATTTTCACACGATCAACGTCATTTTGACCCGAACAAATATTTAGTAAAGTGAAACTTGATGGCAATTCGTCAACGTGGCTCCGTCAAGGTATTAAGTAAGTATGTTTGACACCACCCGTGCAGTTGCCGTATGAAATCTCGGCTAAGGCTTCAATCGACCGTAGCATAGGCCTTATAAAATTTACACCATGTTTCATTTTCGGTTGTCGTGTGGGTTATTTTGTTATTGATTATTGCTTGTCCAAGTTATCCCGAAAGTTCAATATTCAATCTATTTCTGTGGATTTTCTGCTTCCAACCTGCCTAAGTTTGCATGAAGGTTATAATAGTTCTGTGAAAACTGAAAATAAATTTGTGAGGTTTCTCGTGATTTATTTATCATATACCTTTCCAGGTGAGGAACGGGTATTTGTGTATCCATTTAAGTTGAAGTACCTGGTTCTCAAACTCTGATAGAGTGATAATGTTCAAAGGATGATGAATCCTAGATATTGCTGGTCTAAAATGTGCCAACCTTGTAAAGCCAGGCTTCAGAGGGAAACAAAAGTATTACTTAATCAAGAAAAGAACCGGGGTGAGAAGACTAGCAGTCAAAATGTAAACATTGAATAATTGTCCTAACGTTTTAAATGGTGTTACTGTTATATCATCGCAATGCAAAATTATTTTTGAAGTATTTAGAAGCTGTGATCCAATGTAGAAAGGCTCCTAAACCTACCCTCAGTTTAAATTGGATGATATCACGACTCTACGTAGGCAGTGAATCTGTGTACGTACTTTTAGGTGATAATCACAAACACAAGTTGATGCCTGGGACGAAACTGACATCCCAGGCACTGGAAAGAGAATCTCAAAAGTTTTCAAAACTGCAAATTATTCCTTCTTGGACTATCTACTATTGTTTTAACTGTATATAAAACGTTATTACTCCTACTGAGTTTAACTAGTTTATATATATATATATATACGTATATATATATATATATATATATATATACGTATACATATATACCATACTTATTGTGCTAAGATTCTTAGTCTTTTATTGACATAGACTGATGTCGTAGGTGGGGATGGGGTCTTACATTCAGCTTCTACTTGCACCTCAATTAAATTAATTTATTTCATGTAATAAGTTTGTTGGAGGGCTTGAGAACCCCAGCTCCCCCTCTAAAACCGCTACTGGATTGGAGTATTAAGAAATATGTAAATCGAAAACAGAACTTGGCACAGAATTTACGTCATCAATATGATATTTTTTCTAAAAAGTACATAAAACGAAAGTTGATGCAATGTTATTTGACCTTTTAACTCAAATTCCCATGGGATGCATACGTGATCAAAGCCATATATCTATTCATAAAGAAAAGCAAACTAAAAACCTGATCACCCACTCTTCCTCTCAATTTTGTATAGAACTTGTGAAATATTCGGCTAAGGTATATGTCCAATCAATCGTGGCAAGCCCTTCATCCACATTTGAATAAGTTTCGTTTTAATGTTTTTTAAAGGAAAAATGTATATTGATGAACAAATTGAAGTATTTTGTAAACATGTACAGCTACTGATATTTACATTCTCAGTTTAGATTAGTGAATCAGTCCGAGTTTCAGATTCAAAGGACATAATATATTCCCTTCTCATAATAAAGTGAATACAAATTTCATTTAACTCCTAAATACTTTGGCAAGATTTGGACATAAAATTCGATCAGTTTGGGAAGCACTCTCTTTAGTTTTTAATTTCAACTCTATGTCAGAAGAAATGACCCATTATATATGTCGTGGTCTGGTGGAAAGCTCACCAGTGTCAATCATTGTCAATCATCAACAATTTTCTCAAAAAATGAAATAAAAACGAAAATAGAATTAGCAAACGGCACGGTCTGATGGAGAATTACGTTTATCCTGATGTTGCCTGTTTTCAAGTTTTTGTCACGCGAAGAATGAAATGCTTGCCCAGAAATACAGTAAGATTGGATAATGCACGCCTTTTGGTCAATTATTTGTTATTCGTCCGTGATAGATGAATATCCATTACTTAATAGCATCACGTGGCTGCCTAGATAATACAAACTGCCGATTGGAATATTATTTACGCCTAGCCACTCCCAATTGGTCAACTGAGTAGGACAATCCTTAACATGAGGGATTTGGGAGGGTAATTTGGTTGCTTTGTGCATAATAATAATAAAAATATTCGGTTCTTGTATAGCGCATATCGACTTAATTGTCTATATGTGTTTCCAAATTAGGAAACAAGATTTGGAATAGTATGTACATCATTATTCTGACTTTATTTCCAAGACTTACATAGAAACAAAACTTGATTACAACCAATTTGAATTACAATTATCTGATATCATAGGCCTATACAAATTCACGAGATCGTCACATTATCAACGTCATTTTACTCATAAAAATATTTAGTAAAGTGAAACTTGATGGCAATTTCTCAACTTGGCTCCGTCAAAGTATTAAAGAGCCCATGATATCGAAATACAAGTGTATTCCTGTTGGTGTGCAGTCCTGCATACATCCTGACATAGCAACTTGTATGTTGCTATTGTATTACGTATTGTAACAGGTGGTCGCCTTCGGCAAAGATACATACCACTTTCTCAGGTTAGCTCATTGATGACTGACATATGATGTCACAAGGGGAATGAGATCTGGAGGTTTTTGGGGTGGAGCTTAGCAAGTTTGAGAAACAAATATTTCCAAAAATATTTAAAAATCTATGAAAAAAATTCAGAAGTTTACATATCAAAATATGGGATGTATGCAGGACTGCCCACCAACAGGAATACACTTGTATTTCGATGTCATGGGCCCTTTAAGTGAATGTGCCTGACTTCACACGTACAGTTGCCGTATGAAATCTTGACTAAGGCTCCAATCGACCGTACCATACCCATACTCAAATTTAAACCATGTTTCATTTTCGTTTATTGTTTGGGTTATTTTGTAATTTATTATTGTTTGTCCAAGTTATCCCGAAAGTTCAATATTCAATCTACTTCTCTGGATTTTCTGCTTCCAACACGCCCAAGTGTGCATGAAGGTTATTATAGTTCTGTGGAAACTGAAAAAACAATTTGTGAGGTTTCTCAATCTATTCAGCTTAGTTTGGATGAGTATCAAGATATGAATGCTTCCTAAAAAATGCATTTCGCTTCAAATGTTCTCATGTTCGAGACATCACGAGCAACAGCTGAAAAGATTGGACCAAACTATCATGTGCTATGTGTAAGCAGTCCCATAAACTATCTGCAGTACACGGGACTTTTAGCAAGATGCAGTCAATTTTCAAAGCCTAACAGTATACGCCAATTATTATGATTTATATGCTTGTTCAAATGTTACCAGTTGTTCCCAGGCAGATTCTTTTGCAGTAAAGTTACATGTCCTGAAATTCAATTCCCCCTACCACACTAACTCTCGCCCTTGCTTTATATCAATCTAATTGAATAAAATTTAAAGCTATTTATTTTGCACTATAATACACATCTAAAAGAATCAATTACAATTCTTTGATAGTGACGAGGGACACCTGGTAATAATAATATTCATCGACCGGGTTCCCTTATTGAAAACCAATGGGACACACATACTTCCTACCACTTCATCTCTTTACTGCTCTTGCCTTTATTATCCCTCTGTCTTTCTACTCTCTTTTCATTTCCCTTTCTCTTCTTTTTCCCCACCGCTCCTGTTTTTTCTAGTGTCTCCCCATTCCTGTTTTACTTTGCTGTGAATGTTACATGTTTATGATTATCATATTTGAAATTTAATTCCTTTTTTATTAGGTTTACCACGTAGCTATCGTGGTGATTTATTCTGTAATACATTTATCCACCAATTATTGCCATGTAGGTGAATCTTGCGCATTACTTTGTGATAATATGGCATGATCTAAATAATAATAGGTTAAAAAAAGGCTTTGAAGGGGCTATTTACCTCGCTTTGGGGTTACACTTCGGACACTCAAACCAACTAGTAGGTGCAACGCATAGACACAAATCAGCCTATTAAATATGTTGTAAATTATATTTTTCAAGAAATGTACAGAAGCTGGAACTTGATGCATAATATATAAATGCTGCATCAAGTTCAGTACATGACCGTTACCCATCACATCTATTTTTTCAGTATCAAACTGTTATCCTTACCAGCTCTTGGCTCAGACAAAACATCATATAGAATTATATTTCACACCTTGAAGTCGCATAACTGTTATGTCATGACTCGCATGATTAGGTCACCAAAACAAGTTATTTCTTTTCTTCGCAAAAGCCAAAGCAAAGTGAAACCTGGTGGTAAATCATCCACTTATCTCTTTAGGAATTTGTTTGATTTTTGTATTCTGCAATTTTTTCCTCGAGGCCGTCTTGTCTTTTACCCACTCAAAAGCCAACCATGATAAAACACCATCAAATACAACAGAGTAAATACCCCACCCCCCAAAAAAAAAAATTCATACTTTCAGCGGCAACGTATAAAGTATAGTTCTTTCAGAATTCGTTTGATTTTGTCCTTCCGTACAATTAGATATGTTCATGCACTTCTGGGGACCACCCTTTAATGTCACCATCCGAAAGACGTGACTCAGTTTGTAGGTGAACGTAGGACCTACCGCTAGACCAACTCACACATCCCTTATTTGTATTTGTGTATACATCGAAGTTTAAGTTTCTGATTCTCAGACTTCAGATAAAAATATTGCAGCATGTAGAGTTAAAATTACATCATATATCCGTCAATGAATGATGACTATTTCTGTTCCTTGCGCAAACTTACATTTTCTGTCGTGTTTTCATTATAATACCCGTTTCCAGGTGAGGAGACGGGTATTTTTGTATAAATTTAAGTTTAAGTCCCCGATCTCTCATACTTTGGATCAGAATTTTGCTGCGTGTTGAGTTCAATCACTCTATTTACTCCCTAAATAGTGCAATAGCAGCACCCACTAGGGTTTAACTCTGACATAGTGGTAGTGTGGTTGTGGTATTGTTCCAGGGATGATGTATCTTAGATATTACTGATCTAAAGAGAAAAAAACCCATGTCTTAATACAGAAAAGGACTGGTGTGAGAAGACTAGCAAGCAGAATTTAAACATGGAATAACTATTTTCATAAGTTAAAATCTTCATGATATCGTATTTGTTACTGTTATACCATCGCATTGAAAAATTATTTTTGAAGTGTTTAGAAGCTGTCATCCAATGTAAAAAGCAACGAGACCTACCCTAATTTTAAATTGGGATGATGTCACGACTCTACATAGAATGGGTGCTACGTGGTGGAATGCAAGTTCTGTTCCCAAACCCCTGGATCTTCTATTGTGGGCGATTCATTCTTCATTCATGGTTTAATACACACGAATGATTAAATTGGTAAGGTGAAAAGAAAGTAGGTAGTGAATCTAGGTACGAACTTTTAGGTGATAATGACTAACACATACATTTGATCCCTGGGACGAAACTGAAATCCTAGACACTGGGAAAAGAATTTCAAAAGTTTTCGAAACTTAATACATAGCTCAAAATTATTTCTTCTTGGACTATCTACTATTTTCTAACTGTATATATAAACAAGCTAGCGTAACTACTGAGTTTAACTATTTTATATATTATAAATATCATATTATTCTGCAAAAACTCGAAATCTTTCATTTACATCGACTGATGTCATGGGGGGGGGGGGGGGGGGGGTCTTACATTCATTTTCGACATGTACCTGCATAAATAAATAAATAAATTTCATGAAATAATTTTTGGGAGGGCTTGAGACTCCCAGCTCCCACTCTAAAACCGCTACTGGGTGGGAGTATTTGGAAATATGTAAATCGAAAACAAAACTTGGCACAGTCTTTACGTCATCAATAAGATATTTTTTCTAAAAAGGACATGAAAGAAAAGTTGATGCAATGTTATACGATCTCTCTCATCTCAAATCCGCTTGAGATGCTCACGTGATCAAAGCCATATCTATTCATAAAAAGGAAAGCAAACAGAAAACCTGATCACCCATTTGTCCTTTCAATTTTGTATAGAATTTGTGAAATATTCGGCTAAAGTTTTTGTCAAATCAATCGTGGCAAGCCCTACATCCACATTTAAATAAGTTTCGTTTTATTGTTTTTTAAAAGAAAGAGACAAACGTCTTAAGTATCAAGACCTCAGGATAGTGATCGACAGGATGTGGAACGTGAATGTGGATGTCACTTCAATCATCATCGGACACACAGGAATGGTGAATAAGGGAATGGAAGCCTGCATAACCAAGATCTCTCTTCATCTTTGTCTATATACGATCTTCAGAAGGCAGCTATCCTTGGCACAGCCAGACTGATAGGAAAGACTATCGGACATTAGCAGTATGAAGTTGAACTTGAAAACACTTGGTGCTTTTATTAAAGGTAATACAAAGTTTTGTGAAAATTTGGAAATTGGGTGGATAGTGATTCTTTACAACTTTTTATATACAGTGCGTCCCAGAAAAAACGAAACCGAGAAGTATCGATGTTCTATCATAACTTAATCATAACTATAATTAATGAATGATACATATTTGGAAAGCTTAGAGTCTCCTCTTTCATGTGATGCTACTCAGATAATGCATATTTCACGCAGGAGTGATTAAAAGCAATTTGAAGGAAGAAAACCGAAAAGACATTTGGCGGGCGGTATCTGAATTTCGAAGAAAAATTCACATTTCTAGAAAGTTGAGTTTCTGCCCTTTCATATGACACCTCAATCAGGAAAAATGAGCGAGGAATGACAAAGTTCTGTTTGTTTAAAGTAGTGCTTGCATTTCCATAATTTTATTAAACGAATTCGTTTTCACTGGCTGCCTGCAGTAGCAACAAGCAAAATTGACAAAAGACTTAACTCCGTTTCGTTGACAATCAGCCGTAGACGAGAGTCTTCATGCCTGGCTGATTGTCAACGAAACGGAGTTAAGTCTTTTGTCAAATCTGCTTTTTGCTACGGCAGGCACCCAGTGAAAACGAGTTCGTTTGTTAAAATTATGAAAATGTAAGGGCTACTTTAAACAAACAGAACTTTGTTATTCCTGGCTCATTTGTCTTGATTGAGGTATCATATGAAAGGGCAGAAAATGAACTTTCTAGAAAAATGACTTTTTCTTTAAAATTCAGGTACCGCCCGCCAAATAACTTTTTGGTTTCCTTCCTTCAAATTGCTTTTAATCACTCATGCGTGAAATATGCATCACGTGAGTAGCATCAACTGAAAGAGGGGACTCTAAGCTTTCCAAATATGTATCATTCATTAATTATGGTTGTGATTTAGTTATGATAAAACATCGATACTTCTCGGTTTCGTTTTTTCTGGGACGCACTGTATATGGATAGCCCCTGTTGATATATTATAAGCACTAGAAAACAGGAGCATCCGAATATTTAAAAATTTTAAAGAATTACTATCCATCCAATTTTCAAAGTTTCCCAAAACTTTGCATTACCTTTGAGACCAAATGATTGAGCGGTCAGCGGTGTACGAAGAATGTGATCATTTTCTCAAAAGTACTAGATCAAAGCTTGAAACGTATGTGATAGTATAGGTGAAGGATTTAATAACTCCACACTGCAATGAACAACACGATAGGGCACTATTTCTGCATTCAACAAAATACAGATCAGTGAGAAATACCATTTTAGTCAATCAGATTTCCCTTCTCCCACTATCCTTCAAGAAGATGTTGTGAAAACAAGTTCATGGATTATACTGGCTTTTTCAATATCTTGGTATGTTACAGTATCTGTTTAAACATGATTGTAAAAGTCGAGTGTATACTGATATTATAGTCATTTGCATTAAGTTGTTTTAGTTTCTATAATCAATTCACATTTGACATTTGTTAAAATGTGATTATTGAAAGAAAAAATAGATTATTTTCTTGAATTGATGATAGGAGAAAGTATAAACAAGGTGCGAACAATCGTGAAAACTATATAAGAGCGAAATAGTCCTACTCATTTATGGCTTTAGAAGAAAAAAATGCATAGATGAAGTAGTCAACCTTCAATGGAGTACATATTTAATCATAATAAAGGGTGTCACCTAACAATGATCTGCATTACAAGTTTTCTATTAACAACAAAAAGCAAAGTACATCAGGCGATAAAGATTGAATTTGTAGACATTAAAGCAGGTATTAGATAATAGGCTAGGAATGTTGTGTTTTTAAACAAATTACAATAAAATATTTTTCACTGCAGTGCATTTTAGTAAGGTCCTCAAAATGACATACTAAAAGTCCGAAAAAAATCCGTGTAGTGGAAGTGTATACAATTTACATAAATCTAAAATAAAAATGGCCGCCATTTCTAGGGTTTTCTCCTAGATTTGGTCAAAATTGTCAACATACATACCTTTTAGCATACGTCTAGTGTACCTTGAAAGTCTAAAATGTTATTTCTAAGAATGCCTTTGTTTGCGCAAGGTTTCTACTGCCCTGTTGAGTGTCTTAATTTGCATAAATTCAAAACGGCTGCCAATTTAACCATTTTTGTAGAGAATTGATTATAATTATAATTCTTGTCCCATGTTAGTTACATTCAGAATAACTGCGACAACACATATTCAAGTTGTAAAAATATTTTTATATTTCAAATGTATCATAATTTTGTTCTTTAATTTGCATAAACACATACATTTTCATTTTTTTTCTCACAACAATCAGTGCAGGTTGTTGAACATTGGAAGCCATACTTTCGGCACGTGTATTTTTTGGTTGCACAGTCTTTCTTACATCTACATCTGATGCCCTTAAAGAGTGATGCGGGTGATGGTGGTTTATCAGTTTATATTGGAAGATACTTCCCATCCATGACCTGCCAACCCCAGTCTCCCGGTGTCAGGTTGTCTGCCATTCCTTTCCATTCTAATATCTGATAGTACACATTGGTATTGGTATTTATTTTCCATATCACAATATTAAAAACAATACAAAGAAAATGCATGTACATAGTAAAATCAATGGCATAGTGAATTGCTGGATAGCCCATTCAGCTTTGTTAGTATAACAAAACTGTTCTTCCATGGGATCCAGGAATTAAGATATAAACAGTTATTATACAACATACAATACAACATAAAATAATATAATTTGAATACATATAAAACCTAAAACAATTTAGAGAAGCATAATCACCCTCCCCCACCCCTACCCAAAGCACGTTCCCTTACAGATCAGAGCAAAATTGATTTCTCATATTTATATTTTTGCAAAAAAGTTTTTAAGCTGTTGGATAGCTTAATAGTTAAACGGTAGGTCATTCAATTCACGGGAGCCTTTATACACAAACATTTTACGGCAGCATTCACTCTTTGGTTTGGGGTTTAATATTTCCTTGTGATAGCAGAGAATATGGATAGTTACAGTATTTGAAGGACTCCTCTAAATATGCATACTGTGAGACTTTGCTACTGCTGAAGTTGGTGGCAAAGTCTTTGCTTCTAAGGCAGACAAGATTGATGATACCTTTACACAATTTCTTCTGTACCTTAAAGAATCTACATCTTCTGTTGAGTCACCACCATACAGGCATACAAGTGCCTTCTCTCCTGCTGTCATAATGGTCTTCTTCAGGTCTGATGCTGGCTGACTAAATACCTTTGCAAGCTCACAGAAGTCGTCCTTCTTCATGGTTTTCTTCAGTACTACGCATTTCCCTAGTTCAAATATGCGAGATGTTGTGTCGCAGCCCAGAAGCATATGGGCAAAGAGAATGTCGTCACGCACACTACTTCCTAGAGTTCCCTTCAGGTGTTTGATATTCCATGTTCGGTTGTTCTTGGAGTTTTTCTTGGGCTCTGGTGCAAAAAAGAAGTCCTTTGCATGCAGATCGGCGTAGAAGATCAGCAAGATGAGAAGGTTTGTGTCATCACCGACAAGAACTGTATCTTTACACTTCTGCTGCATCACAATTAATTCCAAGAACTGCTCTTCCTCAATTGCTACATTATAATGAATATCAGGAAGTTGCTGTTCGTTAGTAGTTGTTCTAGAGGGAACTTTAGTGGGCTGCTCCACGAAATTAGCTACTCCACGTGGAACACCTTGTTGATCCTCCTCACTAGGAACTTCCGGAGGTTGTTTGTCAACTATATTCTTTATTGTGCAAACACTTGTTATATGAAATGAATAAATAAGATCAATCAATCAATCAATCAATCAATGTACGTTATACAAGTCTGCTATCAGCGTGGTATTTAATAGCGCAGCATCAACGAGAAAATGGCCCCGCACAGCTCTAGAAATTGCTTTTCCACCCAGTATATGGCATACACTACTACGAGGAGTTTCTGGAGTCCTGAGCCCGTCATCAAATCCCCTGCAGTTCCTAAGATGAAAAACCCTAGTGAACTGAATCAGTATAGACCAGTAGCCCTTACATGCAATCCTATGAAATGTTTTGAACGGTTATTGTTAAGACATCTTAGAAACCAGGTTAATATTTTCGATAAGACTCAGTTTGCATATCAGAACAATAGAGGTGTAGAAGACGCAGTACTTGTTTTTCTACAGGGTCTGTATCAATATTTGGATACTTCTATGTCTTACGTTAGGTCTGTGTTCATAGTTTTCTCAAGTGCCTTTAATACGATTGTACCTCACATACTGATAGATAAGCTACTTAATATGAATGTCAAACCATGCCTAGTTAGGATTATCCATAATTTCCTTGTAGACAGACCACAGTGGGTTAAGTGTAATAATCTGAACTCTATCATCAAATGTCTGAATCTGGGTGCTCCCCAAGGCTGTGTTATTTCACCAATTCTCTTCTCGCTCTATATTAGTGACTATACCATCACCGATGATAATTGTTCAATAATTAAGTACGCATACGACACTGTTATAACTGGTTTCCTTCAAGGAAATTCCAGCTCGTATGTTAGAGAAGTTGATCAATTTGTAAACTGGTTCGATCGGCACCATCTAGTTCTTAACGTCAAAAAGACTAAGGAAATGGTATTTGACTTTCGTCGTTCCTCTCAGCCTCATGACTCGTTGGTTATCCATGATCGAAGCATTGAGCGAGTTTCTATATAAGTACTTGGGAACAACTGTTGATAATAAACTTAACTGGAATAGGAACACCCAAATCATAGCAGGCAAGACGAGTCAAAGGTTATACATTCTAAGGAAGATCATTCGCAAACATGGACACGGACACTTTTTAAACTCTTGTACATAGGCCTTGTAAGGTCTGTCTTGGAGTACGGACAAACTGCATGGTCACCATACAGGATAGGTGAACAGAAGAGACTTGAAAGCGTCCAACGAAGAGCTACAAAGATGGTACCTAGACTGAAGAATCTTCCATACGTAACACGTCTGAGATACCTGAAGCTACCGTCTCTTGCCCATCGCAGAAAGAGAGGAGATATGATTGACGTTTACAAGTACCTCCATGGCTTATACACCACTCAGACAAACCTACTACATTTATGCAAGGAAAACAGAACACGAGGCCATACTCTGAAACTAGAGAAGACATTTTCACATCTCGACATCAGGAAATTCTTTTTCTCGAATAGAGTAGTGGACACATGGAATAGCCTATCTGAAGAAGTAGTTAATGCCCCATCTGTAAATGCCTTCAAAAACAAACTATTGGAAGAAATCACCTTCAGTATATGACTTTGAAAGTAAATAGAAGAATGCAGAACTATTCCACCCTCCACACACACACCTCGCATTACATATCGGAGGAGATCGTGAGATCTTTTGAAAAATGACGCCGAATTGATCGCCGATTTAAAGCGCGACATTCGGCGTCGGTGTGAACTACACATAAAGTTCGCACATTAATGAATGACTCATCACATCCATTACATCATTTCTTTGGATTTAATCGCTCAGGTATTCGCCAACGCGTACCGAGGAGCAACCGCTGTCGTTACAGACAATCCTTTGTACCGAATGTCATTCATATGTTTAATGCTAATGTTAAACGATAACCCTTTTGAAAGTCTCTTGCCAGCCAGTTATATATTTTCCTTGTAACTCTAACACCTGCCAATTGACCCACTGCTCAATCTTGCCTCTGCTCTCTTTTTACACATAATTAGTATCATAAAGCCGTTTTTTTTAAAATGTGCAACATAATGGACCAGTTTCGTAGTGGGTTCGGGTTGGGTGCGTGGGTCTTTGTCGGGGTGCCTGGATGCGGGTGGCTCCATTCACCGTTGGGAGTGGTTGTGTTTCGGTGGGCGAGGTGTGAGGTGCGTACGTTGATTGTTGCTAGGTTGGGCGAGCTCTAATGTATTGCCAGCCTGTTGGCGGCTTTCGTGTGCAATTCGCATTCTACCTGTTGGGATACGATTGTTCCTGGCGGGTGGGCGGTGTCAGTCGTGTCCGCGCGCTTCGCAGGCACCTGCGCATCCGACGTGGACACGTTGCGAAACTGGTCTATTACCTCTCAGATAGACAGTAAATAATTTATCTACATGTGTCGTGTACAAATCGTCCCCCTTCCTTTTCCTTTTCTTTCCCCTCCCTCTATTTATATCATCTTCTCTCCTTTGCCTCCTCCACCGTGTCCACCTTTCGTTCCTATATTTCTCTCTCTCTCTCTCTCTCTCCCTCTCTCTCTCTATCTCTCTGTCTATCTCTCTCTCTCTATCTCTCCCCTCCCTCTCCCCTCTCTCTCTTATTACTATTTTTGCTCCTCAATCTAGTCTCCTTACGACCTTTTTCTCTCTTCTCAATTTTTAGATGTCGAGTCCTTTCTTAAGTTTTCCCTATTACTATATAATTTATACTTGTGCTTTTTTGTTAATGTCATGATCTCGTGTGAATTTATGTAAATTATGTGACGTACACACCTAAGTGTTTATCAATTATTTTGTAACTATTTTGTATTTTGTTTCATGTGCTGCCAGTGGAGGCCAATTTTCTATGTTTTGAATATGGACCAATGCATTTTATCTATCTATCTATCTATCTGCTTCGAGTCACTGTCACTTGGCTGGCTCCTGATTATCGTGAGCGCCGTCCACCATAGCGGCTGATCAAAAGTCAGAACTGGTGTAGTATTATACTGTTTAGTATTGGCACAAACAAAACGCAGAGTGGAGTAAACACAGGATGGGTCACTAGGGGCGTGTTCACACCACAAGGGAGGGGGGGGGGGACCGTGGGCGGACCGTGGATCGCGCTATCGTAGCGCGACCCACGGTCCGCCCATTGGCATTCGCCGGATCCACACCGCAGTGAGATAGCGTTGTCTATCGTAGCACCCCCTTTTTTGAGAGGTCGTGTTGCCATGACGCGTGACGTCATGAGGTCAGAGCGGTCAAAGTTTTCGCGCGCTATTACGACCCCGGAGTGTTGAGTTGTACCGATTCAGATTCAGATCGCACCAAAATAGAATGAGTATAAAATTCCTCGCGTGCAGAACGATGACTTCCGGCGTGCTATCGTAGCTCGGGTTCACACCGGCAGAGATAGCGCGGTCTAGCGCGCGCTAGACCGGGCTATCTCTGCCGGTATGAACAGCCTCTAGGATTCATGCCAATCATGGGGAGAAACATCACATATGACTCTTAAGGGTAGTTGCCGCTGTTTACCATTTGCATCTTTCCGGACCAAGAAGGCCTTGGTGACCACAGTAGTAACGATTTCATCCACAACACATCAAGGTTAAGTATTGGATCTTCTGTTCCCCGATTCACAATCAGCTGGTAAACCAGAGGTTGTACAGTTGTAGATGCTTTGAAGTATTCAATGTTGATACGTCCAACAGTAGCAACGTCCTCAGCGGATACCGTTTCTCTAGGTACAGGCTCACAGTACTTTGTCCCTAGGGTTTTGGTAGCTATGATGCCTATCCTGTGGAAAGTACCTGATCCATCAGGAGTGTCGATATTATGGATATTATTAGAAGCATTGCGCATGCAGTGTGTTGATCAGAAAGCAAGATGAGAATTGATGATGCATTTGTATTCCAAGCTCCAAGCTGGAGAGGAGCAGGAACAACCCTTGGCCGTATTGCGTGCATTATGGCTTGCCCAATAGATGCCATAGGTTGTTTTTTTTTAAATTAAAAAATACAGAAACGTTTCAAAAGCTAGAACAAATGCTTCCTTGAGATGTTGATAAATATAAATTCAAGAATACATCCATCTAGCTCAGAGGGACATTGAATTTAATATCCACCACATATAATTATTGCACACCTGTTTGTTAAGTAAAATCAAAATTACTTGTGGGCTGAATTCGCCAAGGTTGTCGATCAATCCACTCTATACTGGTTGGTAAATCTTTCTTTGATGAAATAAATGTTGCTTTGCTGAAATTTGGGGTAATTTTTTTTTGTATGACCCTATGAATACATTGGATTGGTTGCCAGGGTATGACTGTTTCAAGAGTTTAGGTACATCATGAACCTTGTACATTGAATTTGAAGCTGATTACATGTACAATACTTTCTTGGTTGACGAAGTTATGATGACTACTATACATGATATCATGTATCAAAAAATAAACATTGACTGCTTTACAGTGTCCATATATATGCTTTAAAATACACACAGTCAATATTCAATACTGCCAAGTATAAGGAAAATACGGATTGGCTGCTTTACATTGCCTACATACACAGTGGCGTAATGAGGGAAAACTTTGGGGGTCAAACCAAATCCTTATCACCACCAAATATCGTTGCAGGTGGAGCGTCTTTCAAAATAAGGGGGGGGGGGGCACCAACAAAAAAGGGCACTTTATGGAGAAAAAAGGGGCACGTACAAAGGGAAACATCACCAAAGCCTACACCATGTTTAGGCATTGGTATATACCCCTACATCGTCATGATTGTGATTAAATTACAGGGATGATATCAATATTTGTTTCTTTCTTTACGTGGTAGGCAAGATACTGCTTAATTAAGCAACATACTTTGCAGAATGTTAAGATTTTATGAGGCCCCAGTGGGAAAATAACATCTTATAAAGAAGACCAAAAAAACCTGATGAGTATTAAGCACACTCTATTGAAGAAAGACTGAAAGTTCTTTTATAAGTAACATAATTATAACATCTATAAATGCGAGCGAGCGTAGCGAGCAAGCTCTAGGGAAAATTAAAGGAAAAGGGGCTCTAAGTCGCCTTGAATTAGGGGTTCATGTTATGGTGGAAAGGGAATGAAGGCACTTATTAAAAAGGAAAAGGACAGTTATTACCTACCCTACCCGGAGTACCGCCTCTGGTATAATGTGAAAAAATGAGAGAAAATCCCCGGAAAATCATGTCATTTCAGCAACATTTGTAAATCACTGGTATCCCCAGTGATTTATTGATGACCTAGCGGTTTTGATGACCTAGCGGAAACTCATCGATTATCACAAATTTTCGTCACACGTCTATGAGTTCTGTTTGGTAATAACATCATCTTGAATGTACTATATCTATGCTTGGAATAATTTATTCCTTGGGATACAGAAGTCTTATAAATCAGGACCAATATGACACCCAGTGTTTCTACGAATAAATGCAAAGGAAATCCAGGTACTGACACTTTCATTTACAAGCTGCCAAAAGGAATAACAATTCCAAGCATTAGTTTTGCTATCAATCTTATTTGCCGCTCAGGTTTGCCTGGCAGTGACACTGATATTGATAATGAAATTGTTGAGAACAATCTCGTGAGAATATACCCCAATCTGAACCGTTCAATTTGCCGCCATTTTATTCTGTTACACTATGAGGGTGTACATGATGCCAATAATGACACAAACGGGAATAGTGACTGTACAAAGAACTTCGTTTGTAGAAGTTGCTTGATATGTAAAAAGGAGCTGATTAATTGCAATACCAAGGATATTTTGTGTGATAATTGCACAGATCTACCAAATAAAGTCAAATCATTGGAAGTTTCTGTCCTTGACATCGTTACAAGGTTGAACGACCAACATTGTGACCATATATCAATTGACGAGTCCTTAATAGGATCTACTGTCGAGAGTCCCAACAAAGGGAATAATAGACCTGTGTCTCCTGAAGTTAGCGAGACGATTCAAACAGTCGCTGACTTAGAGTGCCACGAACAAAACGTTATTAATCCCTCTCTACAGGAGCAGCTCGACGAATACAAAGCTAAACAAAAGCAACTGCACGCCCTGACAAAATCCAATCAAACCAATGTGATTGAGAATGCCCCTATTAACACTGACATTCAAACCACAAGGGATTCCATGACAAGAAGGAACGAAACATCACATGATGGAAACCCCGTTTCCATGAATGAGCGGAATCAGAAATCTATGCAAACACAAAGACCGATGAAAGCGGATGTGCTGATAATTGGGGACTCTATGACGAAACAAATCAGACCATCCAAACTTTCTCGAAGCAAAAACATTATCTGCAGAACTCTGAATGGAGCGAAAATTGAGGATGCACACAATGATGTATGTAAGTTCGCTAATGAGTATGAAGTAAGCGAAGTTGTCGTACATCTCGGCACAAATAACTTGCAATGCGATGAATCAGATGTAATAATTGCTAAAACAATCTCACTTCTTGAACAAGTCCATACAATTCCTGGGGTTAAGACCATTGCTACTTCAACCATCATCCATAGACTGAATGAAACGAATCAAGAATATACCAAAGTTTCAGAGGTGAACGCAGCCATCAAACTTTCAGCCAATCAACGAAGTTGGCTCGTCATCGATAATGACAATATCGACCCTGGCCTTCATCTCAACGCAGATGGCGTACATCTCAATCGGACGGGGACGATCACGTTTGCACAAAATATCATTCACTTTCTGCGGCGATCATCTAGACCAACATCGATGGACTCGCAATACAAGTCTCTGCAATCCTATGATGTTGATTTTCCACCCCTGAATGATAACAGAATTCCACAGAACGGAGGAGATGATGGATTGACATCAACCCAATTTAGCTATCCAACGTGGACGCCCCAGCAAGACGCACAGAAGAACGAGCCTCCACCTTTTCCGTGGCACAGCTACTCGAAATCTCGACGGAAGCCAGAAAACAGAGTGTTCCCAAAAGATTGGATGGACAGTCTTACAACAGCCAGGAATCTCCTGAACAATCGTTACCACTAAATGCCACTACTTGTGACAATATCACCTTTACTTCTAAAAACAGTCTCAATCCAACTGGCTCACAAACTGATGTAAATTGGGCCCACACCTGTAAGTACTTCGGAACTCAAGATAAATTATTCAGCTGCCTTCCTAAAACAGGTTTAAAAATATGTCACATTAATATAAATTCAATTGTACCAAAGTTATCTGAACTTAAAATTGTACTTCAACATAATCCTTTCCATGTTGTTGCTGTCTCTGAAACCAAATGCGATGCTACCATATCTGATTCTGAATTAGACATTGAAAATTACAATATTTTCCGCAAAGACCGCAACCGGCATGGAGGGGGTGTGGCTCTGTACGTGAAAGATGACGTAAGTTGCCGGTTTGAAAATAATATTACATGCGACGATATTGAAGCCCTGTGGGTAAAATTATCGCCAAAACATTCAGAAACACTTCTTGTATGTGTTATCTACAGACCTCCAAATTCGTCGTCAAGTTACTTTGATTTATTGAACGGAATGTTAAGTCAAGCTGTCACCAATACAGATGTGGAAATGATATTACTTGGAGACTTAAATTGTGATATGTGTCCAAATAACATAGACTCTCTATCACGATCTCTCGAAGAGATGATGTCTGGTTTTCTTTTCGATCAACTGATTGATGTTCCAACACGAGTGACGACAACGTCGCAAACTATTATTGATCTTATATATTCCACTGACGTAGAAAATCACTCCTTGAATGGAGTGCTAAAAACATCATTTAGTGATCATTATATGATTTTCACCGTTTACGGTGATGCTGATATTACTCAAAAAGAAAATATCATAGAATGGAGAGATTTTAAGGGTTTTGAGTTTGCAGAATTCAATTTTTTACTTTCCCAAGTGCATTTTGAAGAATTATATCAGTGTAAGGATGTTAACTGTGCATGGGATATATGGTACAATCCGATAATGGAAATTGTAAATATGTGTGCACCATACAAAAGAAAACGTCTAAGAAATAATCCATGTCCTTGGGTGACAGGTGACGTCATTAAATTGATGAACACGAGGGACTACCTTCGTGATAAAGCAATACAGCTCTCGTCATCAGATTTTTGGGAACAATATAAAAAATGCAGAAATCTTATCACACGCGAACTCAAAAATCTTAAAAAATCATACATTACTTCATTATTGAACGACAAATCAGGAAACGCAAATGCGTTATGGGATGTTATGCGACGTCTTACTAAGAAAAGTCAGTCTAAAAATATAATATTGAATGTAAACGATGTTGAAATATCAGAATTGAAGGAGGTTGTTGAATATTTTAATACGTATTTTGTTGACTCCGTTTCTGAACTCACTAAAGGTTTTGAGCTCGAGACCGAAACTATCAAGAGATGTGAATCACTTGAAGAAAATCTGGAAAAACAAACAAACGGTGATTTACTTTACTTTTCAAATATCTCGATAGATTTCGTCATCAAACAGATAAAATCATATACTTGCAAAAAAGCAACTGGGTATGATGAACTCTCTGTTAAAATACTGAAATATATCTGTGATATTCCTCATGTAATGGAAAGTTTAGTATATATACTCAATTTGTCTTTGCATTCTTCAGTATACCCTGATGCTTGGAAGATAGCCCGAGTCCAACCAATTCCCAAAGGAGGGGATAAAGCCATAATGAAAAACTACAGACCCGTGTCTATATTGCCGATTTTATCTAAAATAATTGAAAGGGCAGTTTATTTAAATATCTTTGAATATCTGTCTCAGCATAATCTATTTTATAAAAACCAATTTGGATTTCGTCCTAAGCACTCATGTGAAACAGCCCTATTGTGCATGGTTAACCAGTGGTCAGTCAATGTAGACAAAGGGTATTTAAATGGTGTAGCTTTTATAGATCTCCGACGTGCATTCGATACAGTCAACCACTCTCTCCTCTTAAATAGATTACATCAATATGGTTGCTCTCCGCATGTAATTAAATGGTTTGAATCATACTTGAAAAATCGCCGACAATTTGTCTCATTAGGGAAAGAAAAATCAACATTTAGAAATATAACAATGGGAGTTCCACAAGGGTCCATCCTGGCCCCGCTCCTTTTTACTCTATTTGTTAATGACCTCCCATGTTCCATCTCAAATGGCATTGTTTATATGTATGCGGATGATACTACTATTTCTGTATGTGGAAAAACTAAGCAAGAGGTAGAACTCAAACTGACAAAAGCTCTTGGTGAACTGAATTCTTGGCTGAATAAAAATAAGTTGATTTTGAATAGTGATAAAACCAAAACGATGCTGCTAGGATCAAAGCAAAAGCTTAGATCATTAGATAACAGTATGCTGTCGATTGAATTAAATAGATGCCAATTGGAATGTGTATATACATATAAATGTTTGGGAGTTATAATTGATAACAGTCTTGACTTTAAAAAACATATCGAAAGTATTGCTTTAACTGTGAAACAGAAATTAGGAACTATTCGTCGATGTAAACATTATTTTGATAAAGCACAATTGAACAGACTGTACTGGGCTTTTGTAGTGCCCCATTTAATGTACTGTTGTACTGTTTGGTCTGGGAGATCTGAAGCAAACCATAGTAAACTGGAAAGATTACATAAGAGGGCAGCATATATGATATCTCGTTTTTCCTGGGAAACCCCATCTGAACAAGTGTTTGAAATTCTATCCTGGCCGAAAGTAGATCATCTGTTTTTTAGAGCATCTTGTTGCATGATTCATAAATGCTTACATAAAGCTGCACCTGAAGTACTAGGTGATAAGTTTATTTATATTGAAGCGATATCATCTCGAACAACAAGGAGCACAAATAAGATGCTAATTAGGATGCCACATGTTCGTACGACCTTTTATCAGAAGTCATTTCTTGTCACAGGTCCATCAAACTGGAATAGATTACCCGAACGTATTCGATTTATAAAAAATATGAAACCATTTAAACAAGAATTGGCAAAATGGCAAAAGACATCCACATTTTAATATGATTATGGTATGATATAACTCTTCTTTTTCTCCTCTTTTTATATATTTTATCATATCTTCTTCTTGTTTTCTCTTGTTGGTTTGTTATTGTGGTTGTATGTTGCTGTTGTTGTTTTGTTTTTTTTAATAACTTTTTACTGTTTGCTTCAATAGGATATATTTGTATCATATACATTTTACTAATTTCGTTATTCTCTATGTTCAAATCCTTTTTTATAACCTGGTTTGCAATTTTAGTTTGTTAAAATCGTATTTTGTAACTTTCTATATTTATTTATATTTTTATATTTGTATCATATATATTTTAATCATTTCGTTATTCTTTATAATCAAATCCTTATTTATAACCTGGTTTGCAATTTTTTGTTTGTTAAAATCGAATTTTGTAATTTTCTTTATTTATTTATATTTTGATATGTTGATGAAATGTATATACTTGTTTGTGTCATGAAGGGCCTCAACGAAAACCAGTATTTGTTTGCTGATTGGGCTACCCTTCTTTTTAAAGATGTGTTATAAATAAATAAATAAATAAAAAGATCGATTTAGAAGTAAACTACGTTTCAATTTTCTTTGGGGGTCAACTGCCCCCAACCCCCCCCCCCCCCCCATCAGTACGCCAGTGCACATACATATGATTTAAAATATGAACAGTCAATATTCAATACATGCAGTTTAAAGATACATGTCCCTTTTGCAGCCAACATCAAATTCTGTAGAACTTTGCAGGAATTATGAATATGTCATATATGTCCAATCTGTGAAATTTAAACGTTAGCAGTGTCCTAATATTCAAATTATGCAAGGAAACCCGTTTACTTGCTAGACTTCACTGTCAGACACTATTGAGTGACCGACTGGCTTTTTTTCCTTCTTTGGTAATAACATACATTAAATGAGCTGTAAAGGGTACATGAGCATTTGTCTGCATCAATTACCCACTACTTGTAATGGCCAAAATTAAACTGATTGAATCTTTGCGCAGCATAAAACGTACGACCATTCGGTACAATGGTCTGAATATCAGAATATTACTTACTGGCTCTATAGCTCTTAAGTCGATTCGACAACTAATAGTCGTTATTTTCCTACTTAAAGACAAGTTCTAAATTAGTATTACTTTCAAATGTCGTTGGAATGGAACCTTTTCATTTGTTTGGGCCTGCAAATGGGACATAGTACCTTTAAAGTATAAAACGGTAAAAGGTGCAGGTGCGCATGTATCCTCATGTGCATGCCATCTTCGGCCATCCTCTGGATACCCATACTAAAGCGAACGAAGGAGAAATGTCTACTCACGTCAGCAACGCACGCGGTATAATGTAGGCCGAACATCTCACATATTGTTGCGATAAATAGGCAACAAGAACAGGTATAATTAGTGTTAGACCAAGGCGACCTCAAAACGGAAATAAAAGAATCTAAAATATTTCCCCCCATTTGTAAACACCTGAAACACAGATAAAAAGTGTCTTTAAATTCTAAAACGTCCCCTAGGGGATGTTTGAACACCTAAAACATCCCGTTTTTGCCAACGGGGGGGGGGGGGGGGGGGGGGGGGGGGGTTGAACACCCAAAACACCCCCCCCCCCCCCCCTCGATCGCAAACAGAGGTCGGTACAGAATTTACGTCTTCATTATGATATTTTTTCTAAAAAGTGCCTAAAACGAAAGTTGATGCAATGTTATTGTATTCTCTTTCAAATCAAATCCGGATGAGATGCCCACGTGATCAAAGCCATATCTATTATACAAAGTAAAACAAACTGAAAACCTGATCATCAATTTGACCTCTCAATTTTCCATAGAAAAATACGGCTAAGGTATTTGTCCAATCAATCGTGGTGAGCCCCACATTCAAGTTTTCTTTTGATGTTTTCTAAAGGAAAAAGGGATATTGATGAACTATTTGGAGCATTTCTTACTCAAGTATAGTTACTGATATAGAAATTCTCAGTTTAGATTTAGTGAATCAGGCCGAGGTTCTCACTCAAAAAGTTTCAGATCCAAAGGACATAATATATTGCCTTCTAATAATAAAATGAATACAGATTGCAATTAACTCTTAAACGCTTTGGCAAGATTTGGACATGACATTTGGTCAGTTTGGGTAGCACTCTCATGTTAAAAGAAATGGCCCAATATATATGTCGTGATCTGGTGGATACGTCACCAGAGTGTAGATCATATGGTTCGCGGTTCGAGTCCCGCCGCGGCACTGATATCCTTTGCTAAGACATTTGCCACTCTCCACCCGAATGCAACGAGTAAAACTATTTCTTAGGAAACAAAGATGTTTGTACGAAATGATCGAGAAAAGGACAAAATATTGAATACTGAAGGCGACATAGAGAGAAGAGAGAGAGAAAGAGAGAGAGAGGAACTTTTTCTTGTTACTTGTTTGTGACTAACGTGCACCGGAGATTAATTTTAGAGGATGAATAAGTTAGACAGGTTAGAATATAGTGACGGGTATATAGTGAAGATGATACCGCATGTAAAAATAATTATTTTCTAAAGAATTCAAAACGTCTCCAAAAGGGATAATGCTCAATCATCAACAATTTTCTCAAAAAATGAAATAAAAATGAAACTAGATTCATGCACACGGCACGGTCAGATAGAGACTTACGTTTAGCCTGGTAATGCCTATTTTTAACTTTTTGGCACGTGAAAATGAAATGCTTGCCCCCCAAAAAATTAGTTTAGTGAGATTGGACAACGCACGCCATTGGTCAATGAGTGGCTATTCGACCGTGGTAGAGGAATATTCATTTCTTTATAGCATCACGTGGCTGCCTATAGATAATACAAACTGTAGACTGGTAGAGTGTTTAAGCTTAGTCACTCCCATTTATAACACCTGCCCTGGCCGCTCTGACTCTTTCCCAAAACTAACTTGTTCGAGCCTTTTAGAATACAGAGTCTTACAGGCTCCGCCTACATTTTAGTGAATATAAGTTCATCATCATTTTAGCAAAGTCCCATAGGCCAACCTTTCTTTGAATCAAGAGCTGTCTGACGTCAAACGGTCTTTGCTGATAATCTGCTACATTCGTCAAGAATACAACTGTGAGTAGATTATTTCTCTCAAGTTTTTTTTTATTTTGGCAATTAACAACATA
This sequence comes from Strongylocentrotus droebachiensis, assembly GCA_035222895.1. Classification (NCBI taxonomy): domain Eukaryota; kingdom Metazoa; phylum Echinodermata; class Echinoidea; order Camarodonta; family Strongylocentrotidae; genus Strongylocentrotus; species Strongylocentrotus droebachiensis. The sequence goes on along the minus strand of JAVYIG010009611.1, from coordinate 48,036 downwards.
TCATTTGCTACACAGAATCTTGCTCTTTTTTCAACTCCTTGTATAATACGAAATTCAAATTGGCACCATTCGAAAAAGTTGAAACTTCGTTCATAATACAGTATTTTCTTTGTTTTTTAGGAATCAAACAAAACTCTAAACTTATGATTTTTTTTGCATCTTGCATCTTGCATCTTGCATTTTGTGTACGTTACAAAGAGAGCGTTACTCTAAGGCGTCGAGGGGGGTATTTGGGCAACGTCCCCGTTCGATGCGCGGTCGCGGTCGTCGTCGATGTCGTCGAACGCAGTTTCGGGGTTCCGGGGACGAGCGGACGAGAGCACAGCGGGCGCGGTGGCTTGCGAGGAGGCGACGGACCCACAAGAGCGAGGCTGCGAAGCGTGCACCCGCCCTCTGTCCGATCAAAGAGAGACAGACTTAGCGAGTAGGGGGGGGGGGGGGGGGGGGGGGGGGCAGTGAGCACAAATTTCTTGTTTTCATTTGAAAAAAGTGCCAACCAATATTTCGGGGGGGGGGGGTAGAAAGCACCTTGGCCAGCCCAATGGGGGATTTAAACCCCCTAACCCCCCCTAGATCCGCCCCTGACGCGAACGGCTCTTCGGTGAGTTTTTTTTCTTCCGATTCTTGTTTCTGAACCATAACAACATGAATATGGATATAACATGAATTGTTTTAAAACTTGATGATAAATTGTTGAAATTTGATTAAAAAGCCATTTTGTGGCTTGGTCGAGACAAGTTGTGCTAGTCGTGTAGTCCCGTATGTACTGTATTGCGTGGCAGGGAATAGGCCATTTTCGTAATGTAATCAAATTTAATACATAAGTCTTTGTTAAGTTCCTCAATACAAATTATTTCATTCACCTGTCTAGGATACGCAATAGTCAGAATACAAACTGCATGTATTAAGTGTGGCAACAACTAATGTATGCAGATTGGATTCTGTCTATTGAAATACTATTATTATTATCAGGTGAATGAAATAGTTGTATCGAGGCACTTGATTCACTTGGGGCGTCATTGAGAACGCCCGTAGATTTGGCCAAAACCCGTTCGGGTTTTCAGTACCTCAGCGGTCACCCTGCTGTTACTATCTAGTAGCTTCTCGATTTTGCACACGAACCGTAGATTCTCTGTCTGCAATGAGTTTGCGAAAACTCCCTAAAAGAGACACACGGCGGACGAGAATCCACACACTTTGAAAGGCGTAGCAGATACGCGGTGTTAAGCAGGGCTCCCACTCCCACTTAGCCGAGTTGGAGCCTCGAGTTGTGGCGAGCAGGCGCGGTCTTATGTCAAGCCGTTTTATCATTACAACATATTTCTTGATATCAAGAAATCAATTATTGATATCAAAAAATAATTTTACGTTGTAAAGCAATGGTAATTCTTGATATCAAGAATTCGATTTCGTGATATCAAGAAATATGTTTTAATGATAAAACTGCTTGCCATAAGATCGAGCAAGCTCGCCACAACTCGAGGCTCCAACTCGGCTAAGTGGGAGCCGAGTTGGAGCCTCGAGTTGTGGAGAGCTTGCGCAAGCTTATAGCTAGCCGTTTTATCATTAAAACATATTTCTTGATATCAAGAATTCAATTCTTAATATCACGAAATCGAATTCTTGATATAAAGAATTACCATTGCTTTACAACGTAAAATTATTTCTTGATATCAAGAAATATGTTTTAATGATAAAACGGCTTGCCATAAGCTTGCGCCAGTTCATCACATCTCGAGGCTCCAACTCGGCTAAGTGGGAGCCCTGCTTTACGGGTGCGGCTTACCCCGAGTCGGGCAACTCGCTATAGGATGTGTTCTTGTACGTTGTGTGCCCCTTTATTTATTAGAGTCTGCGTGGTCACAGAAACACTCCGCTTTTCGCTTGCATATCACTGTTGCGACGAATTCTGGTGTAGTGCTGTTGAATTCTGGTGTAGCGAAAGTGTTACAGAAAACCCCTGTAAAATACAAATACTAACACACTACTAGGAATTGCGTCCACTTGGGACATTGCCAGAATTTCCAGCACTAACTTATGGGTGAATTGTCTTTCCAAATATAGCAGATATCAGTGGGATCGCCTAACTAACAAAAATGATATGCATGTTTTTATCACCAATACTGTGATATAATTTCACTAATAACGGTACAGTATTTGGACAGAATAATGATTCGCATTTTTTAATTAAAGAAAATCAATATTTTTAATTAAAATGTAATATTTAAAATTTAAGTTAGTTAAGTATTTATTTGATATTTATTAGCTTATTTCATGATGAAATCAATTATAAATACAATTTAATTGTTATATATGTCAATCTTTTTCAGCGCCACAGAGTTCTAAGACTAATGTATGATGAACCCATCGGATGTACCACCTGTAGGAGCGCCCCATGGATGTGTGGGTGAGATGATTCCCTCTCCAGAACCATCTCCATTAGAATCAGCGCCCCGAGGAAGAGGAAGAGGAAGAGGAGGAGGAGTAAGTAGCAAAATGAGAGCAATGCAGGTTATTTCTTAAAATATTTAAGTTTTATTATGTATTTAATGAATAACAATAATGATTAGTAGTAATGAATGTGTCTTCTATAGCGCAACAAAAAATCACTTCAATTATTAGTAAATAATAACAAATAGATTTGAGGTTAATAGTTTATTTGTTCTGTCATCATTATGTTCCCTTTTAGCTGGACAATACAGTCTCATAAAATGCAATGAAAGTGCACATATAGAGGATCCTTGATAACTTTGCAGAAAAAATATGAATGTTGTTTTCATGCATGGGAGGTTGATATGTCCTAATTGAAAAATGGCTGCCACAGCAAAGAGCGCCCGTTTAACGGGCGCAAACAACTAATGTGGATAATAATCGTAGACCTGTCTTGGCAACATTCCCTGGCAAGCTCTCGAATGACATTGAATTCTTCTCTGAAAAAGGATATTAAGAAATGAATAAAAGTCATTAACACAAGAATAAAGATTATTTTGTGGCTATATCAAATACAACTAGATATGTAATACTTGTTTGGAACAAGTATAGGTGGGCTGGTCCAACTAAAATTTGAGACAAAATAGAGCGAAAATGAGCGAGATACTGCTTAAAAAATGCTTGAAAAAAACAATATCATGTAGATTCATGACGTGAACGAAATTCACCTTCTATAGGCACAACACGTAAATTATAGAATTTCTGACACGAGACCTTTAATCGAGATTTTCACTACGATGACGTCATCAAAATGTAAAATAGTGACAACTGAGCTTGTAGAGAATTGTCTTAGCTACAACATATCGAAATTTGGAAGAAAATCGATACAAAAGACCTTGGATAATAAATTGGATCATAAGTTGTTTAGAATGTCGTAAACAAAGTACATTATACAGTGCGTCCCAGAAAAAACGAAACCGAGAAGTATCGATGTTCTATCATAACTTAATCACAACTATAATTAATGAATGATACATATTTGGAAAGCTTAGAGTCTCCTCTTTCATGTGATGCTACTCAGATGATGCATATTTCACGCATGAGTGATTAAAAGCAATTTGAAGGGAGGAAACCAAAAAGACATTTGGCGGGCGGTATCTGAATTTCGAAGAAAAATTCACATTTCTAGAAAGTTGAGTTTCTGCCCTTTCATATGACACCTCAATCAGGAAAAATGAGCGAGGAATGACAAAGTTCTGTTTGTTTAAAGTAGTGCTTGCATTTCCATAATTTTATTAAACGAATTCGTTTTCACTGCCTGCCTGCCGTATCAATTAACGAAATTAACAAAAGACTTAACTCCGTTTCGTTGACAATCAGCCGTAGACGAGAGTCTTCATGCATGGCTGATTGTCAACGAAACGGAGTTAAGTCTTTTGTCAAATCTGCTTTTTGCTACGGCGGGCACCCAGTGAAAACGAATTCGTTTGTTAAAATTATGAAAATGTAAGGGCTACTTTAAACAAACAGAACTTTGTTATTCCTCGCTTATTTTTCCTGATTGAGGTGTCATATGAAAGGGCAGAAACTCAACTTTCTAGAAATGTGAATTTTTCTTCGAAATTCAGATACCGCCCGCCAAATGTCTTTTTGGTTTCCTCCCTTCAAATTGCTTTTAATCACTCATGCGTAAAATATGCATCACGTGAGTAGCATCAACTGAAAGAGGAGACTCTAAGCTTTCCAAATATGTATCATTCATTAATTATGGTTGTGATTAAGTTATGATAAAACATCGATACTTCTCGGTTTCGTTTTTTCTGGGACGCACTGTATAATGGAACTATGTTGATGATTTATCTTTAGTACAATGTCGTAAATCAACAGACGTTTCACAATTACAACCCATACTTAACTCTGTGCAATACTGGTCTCAATCAAACAATATGTCACTCAAATCTTTGAAGTGTTTTACCCTGCAGGTTACTTTTATGAAAAATCCTGCTCCTCTTGAAGTTCTTTCCATTAATGACTCTGCTCTATGCAATGTACAAACTCTCAACATTCTTGGAGTCATTATACAATCTGATTTAAAATGGAATTTACATGTTAATGATTTTGTCAAAAGGTGCAATAGAAAACTGTACATGTTGAGAAAACTTAAGAAATTCAATTTACCTTTTAAGGATTTAGTGACAATATACGTAGGTTATATACGACCAATTTTAGAATATTGCACTCCAGCGTTCCATAGCAGTCTTACAGTAGAACAAAATAATAATCTTGACAAAATACAACGTAGAGTATGTAAGATTATTTTAGGGCCTAGTTACATTACCTATTCTAATGCATGTCAAGTATGCAATTTACCAACTCTTGAGGAGAGGAGACTAGCACTTTGTAGAAAATTCGCAAAATCTCTTTCAAATCACTCTATTTGTCAGACCTGGTTACCTCAGATAAAACAAACACTAATATAACTCTTCGCCGTATTCCCATTTATCAACAATTTCAATTCAAAACAAAAAAAAAGGTTTAAAAATAGCCCACTGTCATTTCTAGTTGACATACTCAATAAAAGTTGAAGAAACAAAAAAAAACTTGTTTTATTTTGTACTTTTATCGTTATTGCAGGTATACTAAGTGCTTGTCTCTTCCCCAAGCAGGCTGCTTAAAATGTACCTATTTTAATCTTTTTACAATGCTTGTATTGACTTTTATAGGACATTTGTAAACAATTACAGCTGTATTTCTGGAAACCTGTGCAATGTGTTTATGGATTTTAGTTACAGAATCTAAGTCTTATTTTTGATATTGCTAGTTTTTTATATGAATATATTTAAAAGTGTTATCTATTGTGCCGAACATGTAAACATGAATATTCCAGCCAAGGCTGTCCTTCATGTAAAATTGAATTTGTATGAACCATGATTCCGCTATAATAAAAAACATTTTTGAATTGAATTGAATTTAATGATATATATATATATACAGAGATACAATCAATTTTCCATAAATATGCTGACGTCATAATATGCAAATTCGTATGTTGAGTTGAATTAAATTGAATGATATATATATATACAGAGATACAATCAATTTTCCGTAAATATGCTGACGTCATAATATGCAAATTCGTATGTTGAGTTCCAATGTCATTATAATGATGTCACGATACACTTAATGGCCAAATGAGACATAAAATCACATTTCCGACTCATGCTCTATCCAATACACTGTCGCTCATAAAGTTGGAATATTTTTGTTTTACCCCAATTTATGGAATTATTAAAAAAAAAAAAAAAAAATAGATCTAGAAAGTAGTATACATTCTCAGATTTTATTGAATAATAATTTGACAATGTGTGTTTTGCGTGACTGCTAAAGCACGTGTATGCTACTATGCTTATCAACTAGGGGACCTACGCCCTTAAGTCATAAATGACAGTAATGAGGATTAATGCCCCACAAAAGGGCATTAATATAGCACATCGACACGGTTTTGATCCTGGGGCCTCACAGTTAAGAGGCCATTGCTTTGTCACTGAACCATGACTGTACGCAGCGGGGGCTTGGGTAGGGGGCAGTTTCCATAAAGAAAAAAAAACATAGAAAATGCAATAAATTTTCAATAATTTATTGCATTTTACCCCGGTTCCCAACATAAACAAATCGTCTGTGTGCCCATGCCTTGAGCCATAATGCATGGCCGTCCAGAGGATTTGTTTATGTTGGGGACCGGGGTAAAATGCAATAAATTATTGAAAATTTATTGCATTTTCTGTTTTTTTTTATTTATGGAAACTGCCCCCTACCCTAGCTCCCGCTTCTTACAATCATGGTTCAGTGACACAGCAATGACCTCGTAACTTTGAGGCCCCAGTTACGCGTATGTTACTGGACTTCCCAAGCTGAAGTTGATGTAGGTCGAATTCCCCGCATTGTGATCCGCGGGCAGTGTTGAACTCGCCTTTTTAAATTTTACTTCCGTGTAAACACGATCGCATTTGCGCGCTCTTTAGGGTTCAACACGCCTCGCGGCTACAACCCTCGAGGCGGATCACTGTGTAAACACGGTATATGTTATGTAATGGTGTTACGCGCGAAAAAAAACATATAAATCGGGCCAAAAATTTCGCAAGGACTCATCCAGCCGCTGAATAAGCGGGGGGGGGGGGGGGGGGGGGGGGGGGGGTAAGAGGACACTTTTTTCTTTTTTTTTGGTCTCGAAATTTGAAAATTTGACATTTTGCTTCGTTGGGGGGGGGGGGGGGGGTAAGGTCACCTTTTTTAGGTCAGCCATGTGTACCCCCCCCCCCCCCCTGTGTACGCGCCTGATGACATGAAATACTTGTTTGGAACAAGTAAAGGTGGGCTGTTCCAACTTATTTGAGCGAAAATGGAGCAAAAATAAGCGAGATACTGTTTAGAAAAAGTGTTAAGTAGATTCATGATGTGATCAAAATTCATCTTCCATAGGCATGATATGCAAGTTAAGAAATTTCTGACATGTGGCCTTTAATCGAAATTTTCCCTATTATGACGTCATCAAAATAAAAAATGGTGACGACTGAGCTTGTAGAGAGTTGTCTTAGCTGAGCTCGAAATTTGGAAGAAAATCGATCAATATTTACAGAGATACAATAAATTTTCCATAAATATGCTGACGTCATAATATTCAAATTCGTATAATGAGTTCGAAGGCCATTATGATGATGTCACGATACACTTAATGGCCAAATGAGACATGAAATCATTTCTCCGACTCATCCTCTATCTAAATATAAAAAATTTGAGGGCCCCGGTGGCGTTATTTTGGGGTTAGGTGCGTGTTGAGCCTATGGGAAAGTTTAGGGTTAGGGTTAGGGTTAGGGTTAGGGTTAAATCAAGACCTCTTTAAAAAAAAAAAAACCCAATCTGTGCCGCAGAAGAAAATAACGCGCCCCGGTGCATCCCAAAGAGCTATATTGGATTTTTGTATAGGCATGTTTTGCCCATTATATGCTATGTATTACAAGAGCTCGCGCGCACGGACATGTATCTTAAGCGGACGCTCATTCCGTTATTTATAGTCATAGAGAGATAAACATGGTATCAATTTGTTTGTAAAAATATGTGGAATATCATGAAGAAAAAAAAATGGCGATTATTTATAGTGTAATGGTGTTACGCGCGAAGACGCGCGCGTTTTTTGACCTGAAATTGACCGGACAGATATTGACCTTGATCATGATAAATATGAATAAGAAATGATTTTCTGGTTATGACGATATGATCATGAGTTGATTTTCAGAGAATTTTACAAAATGGCGTCTAGATGACGTCATCAGTGAAGGTCAATGTTGAAAACGTTATTGTGCTTTGTTCATATGCCTTAATACTGTGTGCCAAATTTCAAGGCATTTGATTGAGCCATTTTGTAGTTATTTTGCTCACAAGAAAGTGGGGCGAAATAAGAAAAAAAAAAAAAAAATAAATAAAGGCAATTTTAACAAAATTATAAGGTGGTCTGTATTACTTACAGCCCAACTGATAATAAATAAATAAAGGCGATTTTAACAAAATTATGAGGTGGTCTGTATGATATACAGCCCACCTGATTATTTGTGTAGGAACCCGAGGGAAAATTTCTACATGTACATGGCTATTACACAATGTTCACAGATTTTCTGATATTCGATATTATAGAATTAATGAAAGGTCATTTGTCCAAAATTTCGAATTTCCACTTTTCGACACGGCCACCGGGAATTCCCCCCCCCCAAAAAAAAGGTTCGGTTGCATTTCATCAAGGGCCAAATACATCAGGTAAATCATGAGTGAAGGGCAGAAATACGTTAGTCTTAATCGCTTTCCACTCTCGTATCTAAATTTTAAACTCTGGTTCCGCCATTGCATTATTCAAAAGTGTCATATATGTTGACTAGCAAATGATTGTTTATTTACTTGAAACGAGCAGTAAGAACTACAAAAACTTGCGCGTTACACTCTTTGTAGATCTTATTTGTGTAAATTTATTTTCATTATCTTAGCATTCTAAAGTGTCCTTGTAAAATTTTGCACCCGTTTATATGTATGTTGTTTAATTTTCACGTTTATCTACATCTATTGAGTGTGCGTTTAAAATAAACACTGTGTTTGATTCAATATAGGCCTACTCAGGGAATTATAGGATATTTTTGCTTTTCTTAATCATTCCAAAATTATAGAAAAATATTGGCAGGCTACTGGACGTGTTACCGCTCGCCATAGACATTTGGGAAAGCATTACCTCTCCAACGACGACCGCACTGCCACCTGTGAGTAACGCACTCGGGTTCACTGATGAGGAAACTGCAGCGCATAAGAAGAATATCACTGGTCCCGACGGAATACGGGAGATGCTTCAAACCTGGCAACAACGAACCCCCGATGAAGACCAAGAACCAGCGATGAGGACAGCACTGCAGAAAGCAGATATGGGAGATCTTGCTAAACAACATTTACCGTAGAAGCTAAGCTCGTCTGGCTTCGACGACTCCTGCATTTTGGAAAAAGCGTTAAACAGTAAGTGACTGCGCATTAAACTTCGTTTTCTTGGGATAATGTTCACCAAAGAATAAACAGATTTTAAACAGCAACAATACAGTTTAAATTGTTCGAGAACACGAGAGGTACATATACTTTGACTATAACAATGATTGTAAAAAGGTATCAGAAAATTATATTGATCAAGGAATTCACTTTCCAAAATAATGTTGTTACATGGAAATTAGTATCATTTACGTGAAAGCTGTAATTTCAGACATTTTGAAACAGAATTTCACATCAAAATTTCTTGAAAGGAAAATATTTATAAATCAATATTATTTGTTTACACATATATATGTGGATTTGAAATTTAAACTTCAACAGTGTCCAATGCATTTGAAGCTGCACATAAATGTTTTTGAACAATCTATATATTTTTTAAAAATCCTTTTCAAAGCAATACTGGTCTAGTGAATGCTTTGCTTTTGTCCTGGCTTTCCACCAGTACCTCTGAATGAGGAAAAAAAACTTTAGGATCAAAAATGCTCCTGAAAATGTGATAACCCATTTTTTCTCCAGAATTATTAATCGCCCGGCCTGTTAGTACAAATTATTAATCGATAAATTGATATTCCGGATTATGCCGTTTCGTGGTACATTGGTGTCATGGTATAGCGGTTTATTCACTTGACTCTCAGTCCGAGGGTTAAGGGTTCGAGTCCTAGCCTGACACCAACGGCTTTCAGCAAGACATCAATCCACATTTGCTACTCTTCATCCAGGTGTAAATGGTTACCTGACAATTGCTTGGATTATAATAATTGCAGGGCTCTGGGGAAAACCAACATTGATGCTGTTGAGGCTTCCCTGGTTAGACACATTTATTTGTTATCATCGTTAGCCACTTGCCGTCCATATAATGGTCAATGAAATAAAACTCTTTATATACCTCATTTTAAGATTCTTTACTAATCCTGTCTTCTGATTGGTTGAAAATGCAGTCATGTTCTTAACCATGCCCGCTAATTGAAATTCATAGTCATTTTTCCCGGCTCTACCGGTTTATATCCATTTTTCATAGCACTTTTTCCATGGCTGTGAAACGTGACGTCATTTTGCTGCGATCCCCATTTTGGTTTACGTGTTATAAGTTTCTTTTGTGCGATGACCGATGCGCAATACCGTAAACGGTGTTTGAGTGCAATTCGATTTTGGTCGCTGCATTCAGGCGACGAGTCTACCAATCCACGCAGCGCAGACGACCGATCGCCATTTTGTGTACTAGTCTCGATCGCAAAATACTGGGGTTTTTTGTTTCCAATTTTTGTCAATAAAGAGGCAAAATGGAGGACACAGCTATGCCAAGATTTCAACTTATGGATGACATTCAGCTGCAAGACTTAATCGATTCTGCTGATAGCAAAAATACGAAGTAGATCTATGCAGTAAAATACGGCATTAAAATATTTGAAGAGTTCTTGCGAAATGTCAACACGGACCTCGAAGATGTAAACAGACTTCCGAATGCAGACCTGGACAAGATCCTTCAAAAATTCTATGCGGGTTGCAGGCAGAAGAACGGCGATTATTACAGCAAGAAATCAATGCTAACGATCAGATTCGGACTTCAGCGTCACTTTCTCAATACTAAATCTGTGGACATTATCAAGCATGAAGACTTTGCAAATTCGTCAAGAATTTTCAAGTGTTTTTCAGCAACGCTTAAACAGCAAGGGAAAGGATTTGTGAAACACAAATCACCGATCTCACAAGAAGACATGGCGAAAATTCAAGATTCGCTTGATTTGGACGATCCACAAGGCCTTCAAGATAAGGTATTTATAGATGTCATGTTGTATTTTTGCAATCGTGGGAGGGAGAATTTGCGTGAAATGACAGTCGACAGCTTTGACATTTGTGAGGATGGGGGAAAATGCTACATAGCTTTCAAAGATAGGTCTACACTCACTAAGAACAATCGCGAAGATAAACTAGAGAAAAGCCAATGTGGAATTATGACTCCAACAAATGGTCCCCGATGTCCTGTTGCCTCCTTCTTACGCTACAAAAGTAAGCTGAACCCCGAGTGTGGATTGTTTTGGCAGAGACCAAATCCCAAGCTGAAATCAAGTGATGCTGGTCCATGGTATTGTAATGCTCGCCAAGGGAAAAACACCATCGGAGACAAGATGAAAAACATTTCATCTCGTGCAGGTGTCAAGACATATACCAACCATTGCCTAAGGGCAACCAGCATCACTACTCTGCAGAATGCAGGGTTCCGAGATAGAGAAATAATGAGTGTGTCTGGACATCACTCTGAAAGCAGTCTCAAGCACTAGATCTATGCTACAACTAACAGTGAAACAAAAGAAAACATGAGCCGTGCTATCGCATCAGCTATTGATCCAAAGTCAGCACAACAATCATCAGCAACATCCACTAGTGCCACGACTGCAAGTGCAAGTGAGCGAAGTGAAAGCCAGGAACTCCGTGACTTAAATCTAATGATGAATGAGATCACAGATAATCCAGAGATCTTCCCACGTGTATGTAACATCACTGCTAGTAGTAGTAGTAGTAGTCATGCCCATGTTTCAAGCCAGCAAGTCCAAGCCCCAACATTTAACATACAAAACTGTGTTGTAAACATCTACAACAAGTAGACTAGACGCACAGTCTGTGTAAATATGTTGCGAATTTGTGAATTTATAAAGTTACTGTTCATGTTCTACTGTTCTACGGGAGCACAGCTTGTTGGTGATATCATCCTGTACAAAAGTTACTGTTCGTGTAAACGTGTTTGGTATTCCCTGTTCTACTGGAGCACAGCTTGTTGGATTTCATACTGTACACAAGTTATTGTTGGTGTTAATATTCATGACTTCAAAGAGATGGAAACCTAAATGGGTGAGTCAACATTTTCCCTTTTTTCGGTATATAAAATATATATTGACTGCTTTTAATATTCGAGGCATAGTTGTTTCTATAGGTCTCGGGAAACTCACAACCTGCTATGACCCCGCGGCGCAAGCGCCTTGAGGTCATAGCAGGTTGTGAGTTTCCCTTGACCCTATAGAAACCACTATGCCTCTCAAAGCAGTCAATATATCCTTACTACAGAATGCCTTGGGATGCAAGATCAGTTTGAGAGAGTAGTACTTTTAGGAAATCACTTATTGACGACATTACATCTGTTAGAAAAATCTCAGACATTTGAGACTCACGTGTCTCAGATAAGGTTTACAGACTTAGACTTTATTGATTATATTTTCATCCCTGATTTCAGAGAAGAGACACCCCTCCTCAAGCAAAGCACCCACACTCTTTACGTTTAAAGAGAACAAACTTATTATGGCTTGTTCAGATATGGCGCGATAAACCGCTGCAAAAATCCCGCCGCGTTTTTTTTTAAATAAATATTTTGTTAACGAGCTAGTGAATGGCAACTGCGCGCTTCAAAGGACTTGCGCATACATTTGCATTTACTGAGCTCTGTGTTATTAGATACAGAAATGTGAAGCGTATTTTGCCGCGTCATTTCTGAACGAGCCTTCATGATACCACTAGCTAACCCGTGACACACTGCAAGTAGCTGTCAATACTTTTAAAGAGTACAAAGTGTAGTAACTTACTCATCTCTATATTGCTTTTTGTCTCTTTACTTACTTCCTCTTGCTGATGCTGATCCTGATGCGGATGATTTATCAGACCTGGATGCCCTGGTTGTTCTGAAAAGAACCTTAGAAATGCTGGTTCACCGCTAAAGTTCTACGGAGTTGCGTTCAACATTATATAACATTTTATTCAACTAAAGGCTTAGATGTTGAGGGCTGTTATTTTAATTGTCTAAACATAAGATGTCGTTAAAAAGTACTTTTTCAAGACAGTAAACAAACCTTCCATTGTTCCATTCAAATGATTTGATTTTGTTCGGAAGATTGATCAAACACATGCGGCAGGCCTGCCTCCTGCAAGTTATTAATTATGCGATCCATTTTTAAACGAAATAACTGAACTAAAATAATAATGTCGCAGTGAAACGTATTTCCATTGCTATGGGGTTGATTTAGTCAATTAGAAGCGTACCCATTAAAATATAAATGCACACACTTGGGTTTTCTTAAAATAAATATAACTGTTATTTTTCTCTGACAAAACATAAGACGTAGTATATTTAAAGATTGGTTTTATAGATTAAGATTAATAAAGCTTTTTACCCCATTCTTTTTATGGTCTTAATTCATTTGTATCTCCATAGCAAATACATATATCAGCGCAAATTTATCTTGAATTAAGAAAGATTAAGACCTCTAATGATCAATTGATGCTATGATATCATTATCGAATAATGTCATGAATATATTATATTTTCATTTTACTGCAATGTAATTCCTGCATTTCACCGTATGTTAAAGATTTTATTTTATAGATTAAGAATAAAAAGCTTTTTTCATTCTATTGATGGTCTTAATTCATTCGTATCTCCATAGCAAATACATGTATCAGCGCAAATTTATCTATAGCTAAGAAATTAACAATCGATGCTATGATATTGAATAATGTCATTAATATACTCATTTTATTTTCATTTTACTGCAATGGAATTTCTGCAATTCACCGTATGTTAGTTCAAAGAGGAGATATTTCTTTCACATATTTCTTTCTTATACTGTTATTCGATTTCTTGGTACATTATTGTAATCATTTAAGAGTTAACTTTAAAAAAAAAAAAGTTCAGGTCGTGTACGTCCTCATGCTTATAGGAATTTTCTTCTTAATAATTAATTTAAAGAATAAGTACACACAGTACACCCCTGTAATAGATCAATTTGACTTGTTTTGTTTTGTTATTTTTGCTTTTAATTTCTAGTAGAGTTCCAATAAATATTTTTGCATTTTTAGAAACATGGCTATGGAAAATAAATAAAGATGACAGCAGTATTCCTTTCGTTAATATTTTAATTGTATTTGTATCTATTGTAACGTAGAAATAATGTATTTTGAAAGACAGAAAGATTCAAAGGAAGGGAGAGGGCGTGCGGGCAACAATACACGAAGTTGGGATGTTTTTTTGTTGTTGGATATTTATATAATATCCATATAGATTAAAACACAATACTTAATTTGATCATAAGAAATTAAGAAAATAGAGGATTAGAAAAAGGGGGAGAGAAATAGGAAAGCAACAGAAAAACAAACAAAGAGAGGGGTGAGGTGTGGAGAGAGGGAGAAAGATCCAAAGGAGAAAGATGGGGGATAGAGGGGGAGAGATAGAGATAGAGAGAGAGAGAGAGATAGACAGACAGAAAGAAAAGCAGATAGAAAGAAGGAGAGAAATGGAGAGCGAGAGAGAATTAGAGAGAGAGAGAGAGAGGCATAGAGAGTCAGACAGACAGAGAGGGGAGCCTTAGATGATAATGAAACAATTGTGTTTACTTATGATCCACCTGATAATATATTAAAGCCCCTCTGTACTAGTTGGCATGAAGGGATTAGACCTCCCTTCAAGGCCACTGGCAGGTGGTTATCTCATCAAATCAGTTCTCAATTAACATAAGAAAATGGGCATCATGTGGAACAACGGGTACCGCTTAGGCATTGTTGGCTATAGAGAGGGCGCAAATAGCTATAAGTATAACAGTGGTGCTTAAATTAATGAATGAAGTCACACTTAAGACTAACATCCAGAAGAAGGAGAAGAAGAAGAAAGAGGAGGAGGAGGACAAGGGGAAGAAAAGAAGTAGAAGAAGAAGAAGAAAAGATAGAGGTAGAAGAAGGCGGAAAAGAGAGTAGAAGTAAAAGGAGAAAAGAGAGAAGAAGGAGAAGCAAGAACAACAATACTGGCAAGTGGCAGGCAGGAACAGTAGTTCCATGCAGTAATAGTAGTCTTAGTAACGATGATGACGCAGATAATGCTGATAAGGATGATGATAATAATGACCATAATTATAGTAATATTGATAATAATAATGAAGATGGTAATGGTGATGATGATGACGATGATGATTATGATGATGATTTGCTTTAGTTTTACTTTAAGTTTGAGGCTTACCTTTATAAGTATTAAGGTAAAACTAAGACCTATCGCTTGTAATGTAAACTGTACTTTTGAACGATTTGCATTTTCTTTATCCAATTAATATATTGCGATTGAGCACACAAAGAGTTATACATGAACATATCATATCGCCACTTCTTTAATCATTAAGTTGCCTCATTCAGTTTTATATAAACTGAACAATTTATTAAATAATTTCATACACAAATTTGTGACGTCGAAATTATGAAACAATTGACTTAAACGTAATCAGCTCTTTATAATAGCTTTATTTTTCACAGAAAAGAAAGACAAGTAGTATTCAACAAGTACAATTGCAAAGGCATGATTATGTGGAATATCAAAACAAAGACAATACATTGTTACGTAGTATGTAGTGTGTCCTCTTTCATTTGTCTGAATTACAAAACTTTGGAGCAACGAACCTTAGGAATAACGAACCTCCGGATTACGAACCTCAGGAATTACGAACCTTCGGAATGAAATTTCGGGAGAGCGAACAATCTGAATTATGAACCTATGTAACTGCCAACACCCCCCTCCTCTCCCTCCCAAAACTCCAAAAGACGTGTAATCATTTTGCTTATAAATGTACCATGTTCATAGTTGGGTCGAGAGAGACAATTGTTGATTAAATGCTTTGGCCGAGGGCATATTTTACGCATCTTGCAAAGATTGGAACCCTCTAACTCCCAATTGAAAGTCAAAGAAATAAATCTCTTCAAAAAAAATAAAAAATTACAATCGTTAAAGAGTACATTGGCCACATTCAAATTTCAGATTGCTTTTTATAAACATGTTATAAAAATCAAATTATCCAAGTATTGATAAACATCACCTGATTTTAACATAAAAAACAAGACAACAAATGCAACACAAATATATTAGACTACATTTAGTAATATTATTTGTTAATTGTTATAATTATTAACTATCACCACAAATATGAAACATCTCCAAAATAATTTCGATATGAGAAAATACAAACAACACAAAATAAAAGGCAATATGACGCGTTTTGAAACAACCAGAGCTACAAAAAAGAGTACAGAGGCGTTTAGTAAGCCCTGGAATACATCATTATTTCATCTTATTTATTTTAATTAAAAAATATATACATATACTACCTTGTAAGGGACATGTTAACAACATTTAGACTTTTATAGAAAATGTCGGTATTATCTCGTATACTTTCTATTAAATTCCAGATGTTTTGACATATTGACGTATCGTTGAGAGGATCAACCCCCATTACCGTAATAGAAAAAGCAATATTTTGTATTAATGTCAGTATCATTGAAGATAAAAACCTGACCAAATCATTGTAGTTCATGTGACTTGGGAAAATAAGTTTGATATGTTTATATTCAATGTCAATAATAACAAAAATCGTGAACAAATTTTATCATTCATATTATGGTTAAGTACTTTGAGTTGATAAGATATCAGCAACATTATCACGTGGTAAACATTCGAAAATAGAGAGGTTTAATACATACATGTATCCCATTTTCCGTATACAATATCTTTTTTATGACTTTGACGAATAAATCTCTTCTATGAGGTAAATACGAAAGGCAAAAGAAAAGGAGAAGGGGAAAGGAAAAGTAAAAGTAAAAAGAAGATATAAGTCTCCTGCCTCGTTCCCCCTCCTAGGTAGCCTCGAAAATTCATACTACATCCATCTAATAAGATTGGTGCCTATTTCATAATGGCCGAGGCCCCCGCTACATCCCTGCCGTAGTGAATGTTCTTGTCTAAATGTCTCTCCGTGGTGCTATGTCTTGACGGTATCGAGTCCATTTGTCTTGTCCCAACCTGAAAGTTGGAGAAGAGAACAAGGTCATAATAAAGATGATTAAAATACCAAACGGTGCTTTCCAAGCCTTGACAATTATTTGAATGAATTAGTCATCCTGGCACAGGCAATTCGAGAGAAAAAATGGGAATCTGTGTGACTTTTTTGTACAAAACAATCGAAGTGTAACTCGGAATAAGATGTCTGATATGCACTTTGTTCAAAATAAAGACTGAAACACTTTTGCGCTAACCAATTTCCACTATTAAAACAAAAATTACCTAGAGCTACTTTTAGTGCCATCCGATTGAATAGAACATCACCCATAATTTCATGAGTAAAACAATCATACATATATCGTAAACTTATTATTTTGGTGCGTATTTTTTTCATACTCACTGTAGAGTTACCACTTTGTAACTTGATCTTTAAAAGTTTATAAAAATCATAGCACCTTCTCTTATCATTAGACGGACTTTTAATTGAAATTTGTTCGCCAATGTTAGTTTTTAACTCATGAAGTAGATTTTTTATCAACGCATCGTTTTAGCAAAAAATATTTTTAAATGAACTCTGTATATGAGATATAAACTGTTGCCCATAAAGTAAGAATACATTTTCTTTCCTTTTTTTTCATTAAATAATTCTGACAATAGGATGCATTCTTGATTGATACAATTATATACCGTCTCAGAACTTTATAGATCAATCTAAGGAGTCATATACAGATTGAAGATACAAACTTCATCTCTCAAAAATAAATCGTATAGCCATAAAAATTTCGTGAAAATAGGTAAGAAAAAAATATCCCAAGTTAATGGCAAAACTGATTGTTTAAAATTAAAGAAGGAAAAATAATACATTAAGATGCTACAGCGCTAAATTCAAAAATTCCTCACCTCTTTACATCATGATTAATTAAAAAAAAAAATATATACAAAAGTGAAATTTGAGAGCTTACCGCGTCGATCGTTTTATTTCGAAACACGTGTTGACCTGACGGGTGTTGGTCCAGGTGGTATACAGGACTTCTTCCCCGTCACAGAGGTGACACTGACCGGACCAGCTGGTAGTTGATAACCCATTGTCACTCCCTACCATGAACCCGAAGGTAGGGAAGTCCTTGATCTGGTTTGCGTAGCCCACTACAACTGTGGGCGCTGAGAAAAGATGAGAGAAATACAAACCCAACATTGATTAATTCATTAATTCATTGCTTTATTGTTTCAATCATTCGTTCATTCATGTTTCCTGTACAAATCAGAAGAGTGTTTCACCAAGAAAAAGATTGACTTTAAGTTTGACTTAACTATGGCAGGCTGTTCACGCCATTGTTTGCTCTCACCGTTTACTGGCATTGGTCTTTCAAGGGACGTACAAACCATGGTCACAAATGCAGATTTACATCTTTTGTTCATTATTGAACGAAAAATATTATCTAAAGATTAGTATCCGGACACCTACATGTACCCCTGGACATCCACCCCCGAAAAACCAACCATAGTCAACTACCAATATGAACAACTACCCCCTAGGGCAACCACCCTTTAGGATGACTACCCCCTAGGATAATTAGGCCAATGCTTTTTCTTCTCTGTTATACATTTAAAGTGTATCAGTAAGCTCTTCCATGCAGTGTACAAATCTGATATAATTAAGGTCTTAGGATGTGGAAGTGCACAGTAGTGACCATTGCTTTGTCTTTGACGACATAGTACTACACCACCCAATCTGAATGTTTGTAATAAATTTTACAGAAGAGACATAAAGTAAATAACCCAAAAATTGAAACTATGGAATCTATTTGACCAGAAATTGTAATAATTGAGTTTTTTTTTTCTAATGAAAATTATACAATGATTACATAAAATACAATAATAGATTTGATTGTTATGATGACGTTAATGTAATAAACTTCACATATCTGTTTCTTCTAACACTGACCTCAGTGAATTCGGGTAGGACCTTAAGTTTGTCTGCATTACAAAATGGTCTCTTAATGGGCCAACATGATCGAGTGAAAATGCTAAAGGAAATCACGGTCTTACCTGAGGAGTCAAGAAGGATCTCTTCATTGGTCATATAATCTCCAAGAAGAAGACCGGTTGATGTCTTCGCGATGGTTATCTTGTCATTGCAATCATTGTACCACTCCCCGTCTAAATCACAGTAACCAGCTATTGAAATGAAGAAGACGTTCGCACATGTAAAAACGTATAGTTTAAGGAACAATATTAAATCAGTTTGTTAACGAGTAGATTGTCAATATGACGGTAGATTTATATGGAGAAGGATAACGAAAATAAAAAATAGTTTAGAATCAACACATTAAATTTGGATCTGAATAAATTTCGATTAGGCTACTGAAAGTTCATATTGAAATATTATACGAATCGACGACATAAGCGTCATCCCCGAAATAAGTGTGACTAATAGATTCAATATCTTCGGACTAAAAATTACATAAATCAGAAAGGAATATACCAACAGTCTTTAAATAGTTATTGACACCAAGAATATCGGTATATGTAGGCAAATGAAAGTTGATATCTGCCTCAAATTGAGCTAGTCATCAAAAATAATTCTGTGTCATTTTGGGACTATAATTTCATTTCACGTCGACATTTGACATTTAGTTATTAAATAATTTTACATGAGAACCTGTTTGTTCATATGCTGATATTGGTTTGTTATGACATTGCATATCTTATTATTGGACTGGATATATACTAGGAATCTTTATTTATCTTTCGAAATAGAGCGATAATATGACGTCACTCTTGAAGAGCACTATCAGTCATGCGTTTAGTCATGTGATCAAAATATTTACTTTTTTCGCAGTTCCCGCCGGAATATCCCAGAGGGCATTGGCAGGTGTACCGGCCCTGACCGTTGTCACAGCGCCCTCCATTCTGACAAGGAAGGCTTGAACACTC
Source organism: Strongylocentrotus droebachiensis (assembly GCA_035222895.1). NCBI lineage: Eukaryota > Metazoa > Echinodermata > Echinoidea > Camarodonta > Strongylocentrotidae > Strongylocentrotus > Strongylocentrotus droebachiensis. The sequence continues at coordinate 28,301 of JAVYIG010009611.1, read as the reverse complement.
GTTCACATCTATATATATTATGAACATTTGGAATCTCATTGTAATTTAAATTATTTTATCAAGTGTGCAGAGTTAGAAGGGTGTGCCATGGAGAAGATGGAAGAATGCTAATCAGAGGCCACTCAATATTTTGGCCTGAGAGTCGGTTGATTTGTGGTTTAAGGGCCGGTTGATATATATCGATAGCCCGGTCGTATCTAAATTCCTAAAGCGAATTTCAGTCACAGCCCGTCCCTGCACATGTGGTACGGTCTTATGAGTATCTAATGTATATATTTATATATGTATATTTGTTATATCGACACCGTTGCAACATAAAATCACTATAACAAAAGCAAAGAATGCACGTATTATTTAATTTGTTGCGTTATCGAAGATTGATATCTGATTTCAGTTTGTAAGTTCGAGTAATTTTCATGGGCATATTTTATCATGTCACTTCATTAAATCCATTAGATGTTGAGAATGCTGTGATAATACGAGCTAAATAATCTTTTGATATACAAGAGTGGAAGTTCACTGTTTTAGGAGACAAATTAGAGATAAACTCCTTTGGAGTAGAAATCTACGTTTAAAATAGTGGAAATTTCTTTTGAAAAGAATTAACTTCAAAAGCGAAGTGACCCCAATCCAAAACAAGTGGATTTCATTAGTGTAGACTTCGTATAGATTCGCAAGACACAAAGATTACCCTATTTGTCATTATGTGAACATTCAATAGTAGGCTGTTCTCCAAATCATTTGTAATATGCATGTATTTAATCTGATGGTTGTGTGTAGATTCGTAAACTTACCAATATCACAGTTGTAACCTGTAAAGCCCTGTCTGCACACACATCTGTAACTGTCCCCGTAAACCTCACACCGGGCTGCACCATCGCAAGGGTTACTGAGACAAGCATCTGTATTAAAACAGGAAAGCAGCAGAAAAATTAGTGCCAAGCAGACAACATTCAGATCTGAATCTGTTATAAGAATACCTTTCACGTTTTGATTTGTAATTGTCAATATCATAATCACTCGGGCTAACTTTTTATGTAGTCGATTTGGCAAATTTTGAGTCGACACAATCGGGAACTGATCCGGGAACCTCATCCTGCTTACTTGAGTTGACTTCCAAACCATGCTTTAGGAACGCAGTTTTTCAACACGATTGGTTGTGTAAGATTACTTAATAAGTTGTCACACTTTGTTTAATGACGTCAGTATCGTCTACATGAAACTTGAAGTGTGCTAAATAAAAGTCATTTCCGACCTTGTAAGTGTTCCATTGATTAAAAAGACATGTCATCACGAATAGTGTGTTAAAGATAAATTCTTTTGTTTTAACAATTGCAGCCTTGGCTGGACTATGAAATAAACAGGTACGATACTGACTACATCTGAATGTAAACCATTGAACCTGAATGCATTCAAAACCTGATCATAAAACAGTTTCTGCATTTTTCACTTCATGGGTAGCTGTAAATTGTCACAACAATTACGTCCGAAGCGTCGAGTCTTTATTGATTCTGAGTCCTTTACAGGACTATCCACATGGTTGACCTGCAAATCTTCTCTCCAAGTTATAATCTCGTCAAACAAACCTGTACTTTCGAAAATAATATCGCTAGTGATATTCGTTTGTCTCGCAATGTGGTCAATAAGGAATCTAAAAGATCACGACGTTTCCCGTAAAGTATAAAAAGCCCCTTGCTTACAACAGTTTTTATCACCTGACGAAGTATTGCAGTAGCATACGAAACGTCGTGATCTTTTAGATTCCTTATTGACCACATTGCGAGACAAACGAATATCACTAGCGATATTATTTTCGATACTATATCCGCAATGAGTAATATATTTAGCAAACCTGTACTTTAAAAAAAAAATCACCTAACACTACACTTTCACAGTTTTGTCCCATACAGCTAGCCTGGAGCACATCTACACGCACACTCTGACACGATTTGTTACAACAAGGACCCTCCATGTATGCAGGGATTGCTGCATGCAAGTTTTGTTGTTGTTGATCGTACTTAAATGTATTTCAGTCATAAATGACTATTTATGCCTCTCGTACTGCACTTGGATTTTGAATATATATACACATATATACCAAGTGCTGAAGAGGACACAGATTAAAGTATTCCAATTCAGATAAAATTACAATCTAATCTGCTACTGCCTTGCTGTGAGGCTATGATACAGTTGATAACTTTACATATCTTTTTCTATTAAAAAGAATCAATCAATCAATAATTTGGGAAGGCACGATGTTTCAGAGTAGGTCAGCCTCATAGGTTGGAGTTCAAAACAGGTTTTGAAACCTAGTCGATAAGCTAGTTCCCTTTCGTAATGTATTAATCATCTAAATTAGTACTTAGAACCGTAGATAAACTATGCAGTTTATTATAGGTTTACATATTCTTGCTTTTTCAGCAGGGTTCTTCAAGCGGCCTGAATCCCGTTTTTGTCCGATTTAACATATGAACAAGCACACTTATTTTCATTTCAGGTTAGCAAGAGCGTACGGCCAACAGGAATATATACCAACATGTATACTTACCAACGTTAATCTCACACAGCAATCCCATGTATCCTTCCGGGCAATCACAAGAGAAATTTCCGAATTCATTAGAACAGGTTCCTCCATTGTAGCAGGGGTTCTCGAACCGACATTCATTGTTATCTGAGAGCACCAAGCAAGAAAAATGTATTTTGTTTGGATTGAATAATAGCATATTTAAAAGAGAAAAACGGGGAGAGACATCTCTAAACGTCTTGGAGGAGGACGTACCACATTCACAGATTCAACAAGCATTCATTGTTATCTTGGAGCAGCAAGTAAGGAAAATGTATTTTGAATGGATTGGATAATAGCATATTTAAGGGAAAGGGAACGGGAAGAGTCATCTCTAAAACGTTTTTAAGGAGGACGGACCTAATTCGCAGATTCAAGAAGCATAAAGAAGCCCCCCCCCCCCCCCCAGTTCCACGTTAACCTACAGTTACGATCAAAGTTTCAACTTTTCATTTCTTGTTATTAAACGGACGTTAGTGCCGGGTCGGGATTTGAACTTTCAACCTCTTGATTTGAAATGGAAGTGAAAAAACACTTAACCACGACACCTCCACATATATGACTAACCTTGAGTGCAATGTTTTCCCTTGTATCCATCCAGGCAACTACATTGGTAACCATCTATGAGATCCGTGCAACTGCCTCCATTTCGACAAGGATCTCTCTCGCATTCATTTACATCTGTAGATAGAACAACATAGATTAAGCGTACAAGACATATCGGTATTGAATGTCGTGGAACAGTTATGGTTACAAATTCAGTGAGCAAGAATATCTTTTGGAGGATTTTGTTCCGCTGTGTTCTTTAATTACCTATTATGTTCATCGTTTTTCTTATCAGTACTACTAGTGAAAAGCAAAATTCACCGAATGTAAGCAATGAAGTAAGGCCTAAAAGAAATGTTGTTTTGCCCTTTAGGTGCATGGGTCGGTCGGTCGGAAATCTTTTTTTTCTCCCTCGTTGGGTTGATATTTCTCAGTTTTAAATGCTTTAATATATTTTTTCTCTAAAAAACGGTAAAAAGCCGACCGTAGATTTCAAGATTTTGGGGTCGGTCGCAGAGGGCAATACAACATTTTTGTTAAAGGCCTTATCAATTAGCTATCAAGTTATCAAGTTTACCGTTGTACATCGGGTAGACATCCCAATAGTATGTACTGTATACAAGTGTTCCATTGTTCTCTTAATAACAAATCAGAACAGATTGACTGGGTGTTTAGATAAAAAGTAGAATAGTATACTTTCGTATGATGAATCTCACACTTTTTTGTTGTTGCATGTATCTGATGAGTTTAACTTTTAAATGACTTGTTAATCAAATGCCATTAAAACTACTATCCAGGTCGTATAGTTATTTATCATCGTATGCGGTTTACATGGTTTTATGTTTATAGTCCGGGTGTTTGTTTATTAAAAGGCAAGCCTCGATAAAATGAGATTAATGACTCCCTAAAATAAAATGTTAAAGAACCTGCTAATCGTTCAGCGACTGCTTGCATAACGAAACCCCTTCCGCTTGGTTGATTCCCTGTTTGGAACCTTATCCAGAGGGCGTTGTTCGGTGACGAGACGATCCCCAAAATATAGTCATCAGCAGTGAACGTTTGCAGGATCGTACCCGTGTGAGGACTGGTCCCGCGGCCGATCTCGATCAGTGTATCATCCCCGGATCCGAGATCAACATCAAGGATCAGGGCCAAGACCGTGTAATTGGTCGGGGCAACGATTCGCCAGATGTCGTAAAAGTTGGCAGGGTAGTTTGCAGGGTAATTAGGGGAAGAGATCTGTACCGTGTTAGTAGGCATGTCGGCCTCGACGGATATGACTTGATTATCATCTATACAGAGAGAGAAGGAGAGATAGAGATAGAACGAGAGGTAAATATAGAGATAGTTAGAGAGAGAGAAAGAGAGAGAAAGAGAGAGAGAGAGAGAGAGAGAAAGAGAGATGGGGAAAGATATAAAGAGAGAGAGAGAGATAGAGATAGAAAGAGAAATAGAGGTAAAAATAGAGATAGAGAGAGAGAGAGAGAAGAAAGAAAAAAAGAATACGTATTTTAAAGTGCTGTTTTAGTTTTAAAAGGGGTCAATGGAAATTATCGGTTGATTAATAATTGAGTGAACCTTGCTATGAATACCAACTGTCACAAGTCTACAACAAATTTACCCACGGCTTAATCTACTGCACTAAATTCTGTATTTTAAATGAAATCAAAGGGGGCCATGTACTCTTTTGAGAAACATGTACTTGAGACACATTCCAACGGAGATCAGTGGTTATTATCTTTATACTTCCAAACATAAAATATCAAGTTTTGGTGTAGAAATGACAAAAAAATACTTTTTTCAATAAGCTGTTAGCCAGACGCAAATGATGCCTTACATTTTCGATTAAAAATATTATAGAGGTATTTAGGTTTCATTTTTATTTAAATCATCATGAGGATGTAAAATACCGACAAGCTTTGAGAGTAAAGAAAACGAAAATATTTTGCAGGGGGTTAAAGATTTACCTCTTGGATCCACGGAATTCAGTTCAACCTCAAACCCAGCGTCAGTATATGACTCATCACTGACAAACTTCATCCACATGTGACGTCCGTGTGACGTCACAGACCTGCTGACGACATAACCCGTCATTATCGCCAACTCGGTAGAACTTTGCGGAAACAGTCCACTGCCCACGTACAGATAATCGTAGTTGGTCTCAAGGAAAAGTTCATCGACGTCCAGTCTTACGCTGCGGCCGACCGGGGCCGATATCTTCCAGACGATGACGTCATCGTTGTCGTAGTTCATCGGGTAGTTCGGCGACGCGATGGATGTGGGAATGCCGTCGTCAACGTCGATTTCGTAGATCCCCGGTGAGTATGCTGATGAGAGAATAAAATTAGGATAAAATCATTGTCATCTTCTCATTTATGACTGATGTTTCACAATTTTTTCTTGACTTGATCGAGACATAAGTATTAACTGTCACATGAAAATCAATCTTAAATTGTAATAATATGATATGATTTCATTATCATTATAGACATTTTGATGATTCACATCAAAAAATAAAAAGTGATTTCAAAATAAAACTGCTTGACCCCAAGCTTAAAAATGTCATAATTTCTACAGAGACAAAAACTGAATGGTTTGAATCATGAATTGATCTCTACGTGTTTAAAAGACTAATAGGAAAGTTCACAAAAACAGATTCTAACAATAGACTTCAGTTTTAGAGATCATGATGAATATTATTCTAACTTCCCGAGAATGAGCGAGTGGCAACTCTTCAATCGCCTTTTTCCAAAATGTCGTTGTAGTCTGATCGGAAAACGCGAGATGGCATAACGACCAATACCTACCACCCCAAACCACAGCTGTAATAAATGGCTGGAACTGTGAGATTCGGGTAAAGACAGTCGGGAAGAGTGGTCTTGCGCATCCATATCCAAAGCTTGTTGCTCCGACCAGATGCCATCGACCATCATCACCTTCACAGGTCAAAGGCCCACCGCTGTCGCCCTGGTGACATATGGTAAACAATATTATAGGAATTAAAGAATGTTTCCTCCCCCCCTCCTACTCTACTACTTCTCACCCCGAACTCATTCTCCTCCTATTCCCCCTCGTCCCCTTCTTCCTCGTCACATTTCTTCTCTTTGCCCCCATTCTCCCTCGTTCTCTTCCTCCTCTATCCCTCACTTTCCTCCATCATCTTCTTCTTTCTCTTCTTCCTTCTTCTCTTCCTTCCTCCTTTTAATTTTGAAAATACATAGAAAATTGTCGTGTATGCATTTGTCTCTCGATTGGAATGTATGTTGTTGCTGAGTGTTCTCCTACTCCTCCGTTCCTCCTCTCCACTCCCTCCTAATCGTACTCTTCCGTCTTACACATCTCCCGCCATCTCCTCGTTCTCATTTCTCGACTTTCCATGTATATCTTAGGAGATATTAGAAATTACCCCTCTTTTTGACAAATTAAAGTATATAATTTGATTTTGTTTTTACCTGACAGGTATCAATCGTTCCCCGTTCGTACCCAGCGCATATCATGTTATCCGTCAACGTGCCGTTGTAAGAACTGTCGGAATCGCACCATTCTTGGTCCAGAAGATTTACCACCGCTTTCTGTAAGGTCTCCGCAATATCTGTATAAAAAGTTCATAAACTTAGCCTTCTTGATCATGTTGATGAGTAAATAATATGATCCGTGTTTCTATATTGCAATACGGATTGTATTTATGTTACATCACCACTCAAGAAAAGATCGGTTACAATAACAACTATGATTCTACACCCCTGTGTTTCGACATGTCCAAGTTTCGTCACCCCTATGTTTCTATATCCCTATATTTTGACAACTCTAAGTTTCATCAGACATCACCCCTATGTTTCGACATCGCTACGTTTCGACATCCCTTTGTTTTATTACCACTACTCTTCGACATCCCTATGGTTGGCCATCACTATGTTTCAGTTTACCCCCCTCCCCCCCCCCCCCACGTGTTATGGGTTCACCCATACGGTCCTCTTTTACCCCTACGTTCCGGTTCCACCCTAACTTCCGACCCCTCTCCTGTCTACCGATACCTTTATGTACTGACACTCCTATGTTCCAAAATGCCAATATTCCGCAACCCCTGTGTAAAGATGCTCCTATTTTATATGGCATACGACACTCATTACATAACAAATTATTATATTGGTCAGTCTAAGTAAAACATATCCATGCTTGCAGTCACATACATATTGCTGGAACATAGGCTTGTAAGAACATAGGCTCATCAACGTAAAAAATCAAAGATTAAAATGCCGTACCTCCCCCTTCAGAGATAGTGCCCCAACCAGCGACGAGGCATCGACGATAATCACTCAGTTCATTTGACGATGAGGCTAGACATGCTGGCCTAACGTAATCAGTGAAAGACACCGGCTCAGTCAGACGCAGTAGAGCGATGTCCGCGTCGTTATTCCCGCTGTCGTAGTCGGGATGGATGATGATATCGGCCACTTCGGCATTCACTTCGTACTCGGACTCACCTGACAGCCGAAGGTTTCCGAAGAACACCCGATCGACGTAGTATGTTCTGGATGGAAAATATCAAAACGATAGAGCCATTTAGTACCTAAGGCATAATTGCGATTTAACCATAAAGCACGTTGCACACGAGGCGTCATTGTGACTTCGTTGTTATATGATAATCAAACCTAATAAAAAAAAAATTGAAAAAAAAGCAATTTTTCGACGGTACAGCCGTTGCGCACGATGCGTCACTTCGACAGCGTTATTGCTGCGTTAATTCGAACGTTTGAAGGCACTTAGCCATACGCCCTTTACTAAAATGATTTTGTTTTCTTTCTTTCAATGACAGACTTAATTTATTTAACCAAGCACGAACACAGGCACCGGAAGTGGGGTGGGAGGGGAAGGGGGGGGGGGGGCAGAGGGCACACGCTCCCCAACCAAAATAAAATCAGTAAAGGAGTAAAGATGGTTTGAGTCCTTAACTCAAAAGATCATAACAATAATACAAACCTGAATTGAATCACATATAACATTCCATTTTAAAGAAAAGAAAAGTTAACAGGAATTAAATTTCCTAAACATTCCGCATGCCACCTATATTTGTCAATGGAGCGTTTATAATAGCGATACGCGCATATCGTGGAAATATTGTGAGAGGATGGGAAAGCGTGTGTGTTTTTTGTTATAGGGGTGAAAAGACAGGAGCCCATGAACCCTGGCGTACTTATTGGGGGGGGGGGTATTTCTTATTTGATACCAGTGATTTATAAGTGTTGCTGAAATTGCATGATTTTCCGGTATTTTTGTCTCAATTTTTGTGTAAGTCATACCTTTTTATGCGTTTGTTGGAAAAATTAGAAATTCCCAAATTTACAGTCGGGCGAAAAATATGCTTATTTAGAAGCCTTCATTTCAGGACCTGCAGAACGGCTGGGCACGGGGGTTCACTTTTTGAAAAAGTATGTTACATAGAAAAAGAAAGAAAGAGAGAGAGAAAAAAAAGTGACCTGCCAGGTCACAAATGAGGTATCAAAATGCCTAAAACCCCAGAGCTTATGGGGACTCCGCCCACAGACCCCACCAAGGGCCCTAAGGCGGTTCCCTGGATGCTCATCTGACCGTAATCAAATACTTAAAACCCCTGAGCTTCCAGGGGCTTTGCCTCCTGGACCCCACCAAGGGCCCTAAGGCAGGCCCCTGGATGCTCATCTGACAATTATTCAAACAAATAAGACATGGTGGTAAAAAACAACAAACATGGTTACAGCAGTTGTACATGTGTCATATTATCTACTGATAAAACAAGCTTATTGTGTTTTAAACAAAGAACCCGCTCAACTTCACAACAAAATTTCAGATATTCTTGAGAGAACCTAAAGAAAACCGTTCTCCTTTCGATTTTGTCGAGAATATATATAGTTTTGCACAAAAAATGAAAAGGTTAAAGCTTCATTGTTCACCATCTAGAAAACCAAACAAACACGTTTTTTTTTTAAATTCAAATGCACTGCATTGTTAAGAAGAGAGTTTTGGGAGTCTTGAACAAACTAATGGATAGAAGGGCGATCCCAAATCAAGTGTGAAATACTTTTGACAGAGGATAAGCAAAATGTACATAAATTAGAATCAGCCAAACCCGAAGTATAACAATTATGTTGACCACAAGTATTAAATTCTGAATTGAAAATAAAAAAACTTTGTGGAAAACAACATTTGAAAGGATAGGAGCATTATTTTCCAGTTTTGAACAGGATCACTTAAAATCGTAGTCCATTATATTTCAGGATCTTTTCAACAGAAAAGCCGGTTAATAATTGGGGAGCGCCAGGTGTGTCAAGTCTGACAGAGATGAGCGCTATACCAGAACCCACTATTATTATTATTATTATTATTGGGCAAACACAGATAATCTGTGATTAGGAGAGTTTTGAGAACATTCTTTAAAACATCTAATGAACGAGACAGTTTATAAAATATATTAAATCCCTCTGGTTCTCTTCTAGCTTAAGGTAGATTAAGGACTGAGTAAAATTTGAAATGAGGATAATTATGAACCTATGTTATTGAAATTGAAATCGACGTTGTTGAAGCTGCAATGGTTTATCAATAAAAAACACGTTATTATTCTTAAAGTTGAATCGCGGCTAAAATCCGAATTGAGAATTCTTTTACAAATAAAAGACACGAAATATGTACAATACGCAATAACAGGAGAACATTATAATGAAATAACATGTATTCAACTAGACATTCGGGGAGTTTATTAAAACAAATATCACCGATACAGATGAATTTTCATGAAAGTATTAATGTTTATGGATGTGAGGTTGTGGACATAGGTATGTTGGAAAAGATTGGTGTCAGAACAGAGGGCCGTTATTGTATAATACTTACACGCAATGGGCAGCCGTGAGCACCCATTGTGAGGCAATCAAAGTAGCGCCGCAGAAGAAAGTACCTCTATCGGAGCCATCATCTTCCCTCAGAGATCCAATCCAAGGGAATTCCCCTGGGCGTGCATTGATCCCACCAACAATCCTGGATTGGTCGAGTGCATAGGCAGGGCGTGTCCCGCAGATACTGGTATCAAACAGATCTGAGAAGAAATTAATTATGTTGCATACGATATAAATTACAGTCAAGAGTCAAGGGTTATACGACACTACCTTTTTGCTTCTTAACTTACCGGTATTCTTAGAATAATTATTTGTCATAAATTCATAACTTTGCAGTTTCACCATATGGATAGTCCTGATAGAACTGTTTGGGTTTGAAAAGGGATAGAAAAGAAAGAGAGAGTGAGATATTAATTTTGTTTTGTCATGTGGAGAATTATTTGGTATTGTACGGATAGAGGTAGATAAATGTATGAGAGAATTCTTCTTTCGTGAGAGAAGTCCCAAGAAGGACTGGTGAATCAGGCTATGTATGCGAAGTGAGATGGAGGCCTGATGAAATAATAATATTAGGCATTTCCATAGCGCCGTCAATCTAGACATTCTATTCCGAGGCGCACTAATTTTTACCCGGCTTTAGCCTAGCTGCCCTTACAGCGCTCCAGCACATGATTTCAAGGAATTAATTCCTGCCAGGTACCCATTTACCTCACCTGAGTCGAGTGAGACAAATGAAGATTAATGCCTTGCCAAAGGACATTAGTGCCGCGTCGGGGATCGAACCATGACCTTTGAATTTCATTTCAAGTGCTAAAACCACTCGACTTCGACACCCCTACATACTGATGTTCCGAACAGGATGACCGTTAGTCATCAGATATTGGTATCGAAAAGATCTTTTAAGTACTGATGCTGAATACAATATAAACTACAGTCAAGGGTTTTACGAAACAATCAAGCAGGGCTCCCACTTTAGCCGAGTTGGAGCCTCGAGTTGTGGCGAGCTGGCCCGAGCCTGAACTTGCTTGAAATTTACTAATTTGTATGGTATTTGCATGAATTATATCATACGACGCATTATCGAGTTTCCTACGATGGATGTACGAGTCACGCGAGCTCGGTATGAGTTGCGATGACTTGTGTACGACTTGTACCGATCTACCAACGAGTTATCAAGATCTTTTAACGAGTGATAAGATTTTCAACGATTCATATGCGATCAAGGGGCGGGAAATGCATCATTTTGGCCAGGGGCGGCCAAGCGACTTCTGAAGTTAGAGGGGGAGGGAGCACCAAGAAAAAAAGGGCACCTTCAAAGGGAAATCTCAAAGCGAAAAAATATAATGTTTTAGACATTGGTATATACCCTTAAATTGTGATTACATTATCAGGGATGCTTTCAATATTTGTTTCACTTTGTACACAAGACAAGATATTAATAAGCATCATACTTTGCAGCTGAGTTTGATGGTCCTCAATTTATTTGCGACCGAGCGAATGGAGCGAAGAATTTTTTTAAAGATTTGTGAGGGCGCAGTGCGAACAATTACATTTTATAAAGAGCAAAAAACCAATCCTAATGGGGTTATATGCAGATTTTTATTTTATAACGGAAAACTGTAAAGACCTTTGATAAGTAACATAAGTATATCATCTATAAATGCGAGCGAGCGGAGTGAGCGTGCTTTAGGAGGAGGTGCTGTTTAGTCGCTTGAAATCAGGGGCGCGTTTAATGATGAGAGGAAAAGAGGACACTTATCAGAAAAGAAAAGGAGCTCGTTTCAAAGTACAAAGAGTAATTATCAGAGGTGAAAATGGGGCACTTCTTGCACCTTTTAAAACCCTTTGTACTTAGACACATGCTCATTTTCTTTTCTGATAAGTGTCCCCTTTTCCTCTCATCGTTAAACGCGCCCCAAATTTCAAGCGACTAGGAGCAATTTCTGCCGAAGCTCGCTCGCTACGCTCTCACGCGGCTATAGATGATATACTTATATCACTGATTAAAATATTTTTCAGTCTTCCGTTATGAGAATGTGCTTATAACCCCATAAGAATAGATTTTTTCTTCTTTATAAGATGTAATTTTTCGCACTGCGATCTCACAAATAATACATTTTGTCCTCGCTCGCTCGCAAATAATTTGTCAGACCATCACACCCAGCTTCAAAGCACGATGCTTAAGCAATATCTTGTATGGTTTGTAAAGTAAAACAAATATTAAAATCATCCCTGATAATGTAATCACAACGTAGGGGTATATACCAATGTCTAAAAGATCGTATATTTTCGGTTTGAAATTTCCCTTTATAGGTGCCCTTTTTTCTTGGTGCCCCCCCCCCCCCTCGCTCGGCCGCCCCTGATTTAGATGTTGACCTTACCGCCTTCTGCAGCAAAACATAAGCCTTCACCAGCCTGGTCGTCTGTCAACCGAGAGCAGTCAAAGGGCCAGGGACGGTTGAGGGACTGTTCGAAGGGTTCTTGGCAGGCTTCCGTGATGTCGACACAATCCGAGTAGCACACCCTTTGGGCGGGGCCGTTATGGGTGCATTCCGGAAACAGTAGGTTGCAGGTCAGGCTCAAGAGATTTTCGTGACAGGACGAAATGCTGGATACCTGGATAATTAAAAAAATAGAACAACACCGTTTATGACGCTTCATGTTGTGCCCTGCAATATAGAGCCGTAATCATTCACCAAAATCCGGCGAAGGGGGCGGGGGCGTCCCCTACGATTTGGAAAGTAGATGCCCAATATGAAATATTCCCTCACGAATTTTGCGTCTTTTACTTTTAATCCTTCCAAAAATATGTATTTAAAAAAAACTTACATATGCTATTAGGTGGGGTTTGATTTTTATTATGTTTTTCCTCAATTTATTATTATTATTTTTTTTTGGGGGGGGGGGGGGAGGAGGAGGAAGGGACCATAATTATACAGATATTCGGGGTATTTGTTGTATACTTTTATGTGTTAGCTTTAATATGTCACTTTCTCAAATAACGTGAATCGGGACAAATCAATTTTGCACGTACTTAAGAAAAAAACTATCCCAGAAATGCATAGGGCTCCAACAATTATAAGTTCAAATTTGTTTTTCGTTCGAATACTCGCCTATAAACCTATAAACGTAATTCTAGGTTAACTTCCATCTACTTAAACGGGTGAAAAGGGATTGTGAGTCGATAGGCGACGAAACAAAGCTATAACTACTGTCACATTCCACAGCTCTCGCATACTTGACTATGCAAATGTCTTATCCATTTTCATTTGAAAACCAAAATATACCTCAGACCTAAGGCCGGCCTAAAGCCTTTATCAAGTGCGATAGCCATAATTACCATAGAAGATGTTTACAACTGCAACGAAGCGAAGAATAGCCCAAAGGCTATAGAGTCCAATATTGATATTAAAGGATTGAAAGGATTCATAGGTATTTTATTACAAACATAATTATTGTATATTCAGCTAGAAGAGAGAGGTCAGGTTGTGCTTCATCAAGCAACTCGATCTCAATAACAGTATTAAACAAATGATAATACGGATATCGGGTTCTTGTATAGCGCTCGTGTATGTTATACTTGACTTTCATCACACTCCACTATTATTACCCCGGCGCTATTATGGCGCTCTTGTATTTCAAGGAACTAATTCCTAACGGGTACCTCTTTGCTTCACCGGGGTGGAGAGTGACAGATGAAGATGAAAGTTTTGCCAGATGACAGTATAAATTATTAGAACCCCGTATCGTGTGCTTTGTAGTCCATTAACTTATCCACTAGACCACGAGATCCATGTAATGGAGCACCCCTAGATTTGTATTTATTCATTAACAAAAAAAATATTCTCTCTCCTTTTTTTCGGGAGGGGGGGGGGGGGGGGTGGTGGGGGGTGGGTGTAAACTTACTATTTCTGTAAAGTTTCTTTCTGCGTCCTGTGCGTTTTGTGCCAAGTGATGCGGGAAGATGGTGGTGTTGTAAGCCAATCTTTCCCTGCAAACCTCTAGTTTTACTGCCTCACAAATCGCTTCAAGTCGGAAAAAGAAGATTTTTAGAAGTAACAACATTTGTATACTATTGTAGCATTGTCATAAGGTAAGATACATCTCAGTGATGCGGGAGGCAAAAACGTATATTTCAACGAATATAATTTATAACCAAGTCATATGGCAGATCAGTATGTTTAGGCATATAGTTATCTGTTTTTAACATGTTAGTATCTTTAAACAAATATCATAAATTTGTAAAATGCTGACGCATATATGTCAATATGAAAATCCAGCTTCGGCTAGATTTGATGTAAAAGGATATGTACTTAACATGTTTTTAATAGCATGAACAAACCTTCATTGTCGGATTGATTGGTTGATTTCAAACACAATATTTATGTTAATACGTCAAAGGGCGCCTTAGTGACAAGTAGAGATGTTCAAACGACGGTCCGTTAACTTGAAGTTAATGTCGTGGTTACATACAAGTTATAGTGTATTTAACTACCGTACGAACGCACTCGTGGTCAGGGAACTTTAAGTTAACTTGAAATTACACAGCACGGCAGATCTTAAGATTAGCGCAATAACTACAAGCAGGAGTCAGCAGGGTGTCCTCACTCGAAGTTATTTATTATAGGGACGCAACTTACTCCGAGGTTACGCCAGCTTGACTAGTTAAAATGAATGTTATCCCCAGCCTTTAGTTAAATTTAAAAACTCGTTAATTCTTTCCGTGTGAACCTTCTTCGTGGTAGCGCATCACTGTAAATAACTGGGTGAACAAATAGCTAATTTATGTGACTTACGACATGAATCTTCGTCTGAAAAGTCCAGACAGTCGTTGAAGCCGTCGCATATTTGCGCAGGAGAAATGCAGAGCCCGCTTTTGCATTGAAACTCATCACCTTGGCAAACTGGAATTTCAAGTTAGGAGAGAATAATAGGGAGAAATGGTCTATAGAGATCGATGATATAATGGCAAATGTAATCATAATTTGGTTATACCTACCTAACCTAGTTGTTTGTTTTTTACAATATTGAATGATTGTAGCCATCACGTAGTTATTGATTATTAAAGGTATGTACCACATATTTTGTTTATTCTATAAGTTAATTGAGTAAATTGTTTATACCGTGGATATCTATCGTGTTTTGTGTGTATTGTTATTTAATTAAATAACAATATAAATAACAATTAATAAAAGCGTTTTTTTTACATTATAAAAAGAGATTCGCATATGAAAGTGATAGGGACAACAGGAACACGTGAAAATATTGTTACGCTAGAATGAAGTCAAAGTTAGATGTAACAATAGTTATATATAGGCTATTCCACATTATGGGCTACTTTTTTCTGACTGCAGCCATTTTAAATATTCTGCTACTAATACTGTATGGTATATTGTTATTTCTATTATTGCTCGTACAATATTGCTATAACAACATATGTGTAGGCTTTAAATACGGACTTCTACTGATGATATGTGTGTTATTTCCTCGTATGTTTTAGTTTAATTAATATAATCCTACGCATACTTCTATTCAATTCATTTCAAGGTTTATTTCGAAAAATATAGAATACAATGATGCACATACTGCAGTTAAAAGCTGAAATTTATGTGCTTACAACTGTCGGGATACATTCATAGAAAATAATATTTATTAACAAAACATTTATGCATAACATATAATGCAAAAAATAGCAACAATTAGCCAATAATCGCAAATATTATTTATCATCATAATAATTACCTGGACGCTCCACAGCAGTCAGGCGCGCATCAAATCCTCGATTTGTCTTTGATACATCACTGGTAAATAAAATCCACATGGTATCACCAGGTGATCTTACTTCAGACGTGTAATTTGTACCAGTAAACCGGGCCATTACGACAGATCCGGCACCATCGGGCCCCGATCCGAAACCGACGACGAGGTTATCATAGTAATATTCGAGGGAAACATCGTTGAAAGTGGTGACGACTCGGGAGTTATCGGGTGCCTGTACCCGCCATAAGATATTGAGGTTGTTGTCGTAGTTGCTCGGATAGTTTGGGGACGATATTTCGGTTTCCGAGGTACGAGAGAGAGAAACGGGGTAGATGTCGTCTGCATGAAATGAAAATTTTAATTAGGGAAAAAAACGCAAAGTTCGTGTGCAATTTCTGCCTGTAAAATATAATCATTTATTCAAATTTATATGTAATGTGCTATATATTTTTTCATATACAACGACCAGATACATAGAAAATAATAAGTTCAGTCCATACCGAATCCACAATAGCAAAGAGCACGTCTTAACGTGATATGATATTAACAATTTCTACGAAGCACGCATTTAAAACTTCAAATCGGCAATACTTATACATTGTTATGTAAAATTATCATTTATTTTGAATTCCTTGTTGCAATTTGTCCTCTATCATGTTCCAACTACATCATATTTTGTATTGAAAAGGAAAAGCATCTAAGTGTTTAAGTAAAATATAAATGTGTCCAATTAAGAAACATTTTGACGACGAAATACTTAATATTCATCCAGATATTTAACAAAACATTTTTCTGGGTCAGTTGAGGTGGAATAATACAAGTTTAAGAATTATCTTACATGCATTTTCTGCAGATGTATACGGCAGAACATAGGCAACCAAGAACCCAAACACGATATACATTATCCCCATCTCTCTTCGTGAAACTTCTCCACCTATGGAGGAAAATAAAAGAATGTTTGATCAATGATTTTTAAGAGATGGAGACCCAACTGGCAACAAATTATTCCAAGCAGCTGCCGTTTTCTACGGTTGCACAATATAATCTACTGGTGTGATGTTAGCTTTGATGTCCGAGGTTTGAAGCCGCCAATATCATTGGAAAGCTTGAGTAGTGATTTTTGTCCCAAAGAAATATCCTTAATATTTCACTTTTTATTTTAACTAACAACGGGAAAATCGAACAGATGATAAAATATGAATACCAAAGCCTAATTGTGTCAAGACATTTGCTTACAATGTATGATGGCAGCTTTAATTTGTGAAAAATAGTTTTAAAAAATTACAGTCCTTCAACCTGCAATTTGACACTTCTCCGATTACTTCCGGCTGTATTTGTTCATGTATTTGTACAGTTCTTTATGATGTTATATGTCAGATTAGTGCCCACGCGTGCCCAATCGAGTAATTTTGATTAATATTTCAGGAAATTTTGCTCCATTTCCTTTCGCTTGCCTCCTGTAAAGGTAAGAACGAGTGGTAGCGAAAAATATTTATCATTACAAAAGCATATTTCCCTTTGAAAGTTGCCCGTTAGTTTGCAGCTAGGCAGGAATCTTTTGTTTACGTATCTGCAAGGAAGATCCAGTTACGCACATGCCTGACATATTTTCTCCTGGCGGCATCGAAGATGGTACAAACTTCAGTTGAGCTGAAGAGATATAGTGGCGGAGCCTATGGAAAACAGAGCTTGTTGTGGATAGGCTCCTTAAACTACAAATGACATAATTAACTTAAGTAGGGTTTATAAAATACAAATACAAGCTAAACCGGGGAAGGGAGATTACAGGGGTACGTGCACCAATACTCACAATTAACTACAAAAGACAAGGGAAAGGGAAAGGAATAAATCTGAAGCTTATTGAAACAATAGTACAATGTAGTTTGTTCTCAATATACTCATATGTACATAGTTGGCATGGCCATACCGTTACGTACTCATTGTAATAAACAAAAGTATACTGCTTGGAGACAAAATAGTCAGGAATCGGGAATGACAAGACATTTCGATTTTCTGCTGAATACATGAACACTTACAAACCTTTTTCACAAAGTCGAGAGAATTCCAGAACTTGGGAGCTGCATATATATTAAGGTAATTTGAGCAAAGCGTGTTCTCGTTCTAGGAAGGTGGTATGAAAACGCCTGTCGGGTAGGATAGTCATGAACTTGATTTCTTTTTTGAAACAAATCTGATAGTGCCTGGGGCAGTTCGTTCTTATTCGGCTGAGCATTTGTACACCAAAATAGGCATATCACGCATTAGCAGTTATATATTGCCATGTTATTCCCTGAGAGACCAAAATCGCCGCTGGTGAGTTTGGAAGGACAACAGCACGAAAAGGGGTGAACTTTTTTTAAAAAGGCAACTGAATACTTTCCTACAATACGATAACAATAATATACAATTCTCAACCTCTAGACCACTGTCTACCTAAAATGACCTCGCTATATAATAAAGAAAGGATTATCATGAGGGCATCGTATAGTTCTGTACGATCTCTCACCATGATAAGTGGATAAAATGCAAGTATTGAAACTGCATTACAATAGACCCGTTAGGTGTAAACAGAAAAACAGATTTTGTATTACCCTGTAGTTTTCAGCACCTTTGTCGGTCGGTCAGTCGCTTATTATTTTTCTCTTTTTCTCTCTTTAGACTGATATTTTGTATGAATGCTTTAATAATTGTTTTCGATTCAGTAAACATTTCTTTCTTCTAAAAAACGGTAACAAAAAACTTTAATAAAAAGCCGACCGCAGATTTTAAGATTTTTGGGTCGGTCGCAAAGAGCAATACAATATATTTGTAAAGGCCTTATAGAGAGTAAGTTGTGATGAGAGAAGGGTATATACAGAAGATGGTTTTAGTATATATATATATATATTCAAACAAACATGCAAGATATATTGCATTTAAATGAGTGCAACGTCTCAGCAAGACGGGGTTAGAGAAGACAAGATAACAGGGAGAGAGACATATATATATATATATATATATAAAGAGAGAAAGAGAAAGAGAAAGAGAGAGAGAGAGAGAGAGGCATACGCACAATCACGCATACACACAAGCTGAGAGAGAATGAGAGAGAGGGGGTATAAAATACGCACGCATTCGTACACACACTCGCCAACGTAGGTGAATAAAACACTCTACTGCGCGTATAAAAAAATACACCCAACTTTGGCAGATTCCCTTTTAACAGTCATAATGTGTGTGACCTTAGATTATATTTCATCCTAAAAAGTAATTGATATTCTGTCTAATGAAACCTTATTCATAACTCTGCTGGTACGGATGACTGAGCAGCAGCCTTTTCAAAAAGTGATGCCAAAGACCTCTTGAACAAAGTTTGGACTGTAGCAATGAATAGGGATCAAAAGCCCTTAATAGTAATGATAATAATAATAGGCATTTCTATAGCGCCGTCTATCTAGAAATTATATTCCGAGGCGCTTTTATTATTACCCCGGCTTTAGCCTAGCTGTCATTACAGCGCTCCAGCATTTCAAGGAATTAATTCCGACCAGGTACCCATTTACATCACCTGGGTTGAATGTGGCAAATGTAGATGAATGACATTAGTGCCGCGGCGGGACTCGAACCGCGGACCTTGTGATGGACAGTCAGGCGACGTATCCACTCGACCTCGACACCTTACGCAATGTTAGTTCAGTCCGAAAACAATCGCTAGTATATTCACATTTATTTTATGCCTTAGAATAAAAAAGGTTATAATGTCAACTTAGACTTAACTAAAGGCTTATTAACAAGCAAACTTAATGACATTCCCTTCGTTTCTTTGCAGGGAGGTGAGACTCATCTGGAATACATGGTGTCGTAGTCTAGCGAATACGTCACTGGACTGTTGGTCAAATAGTTCACGGTTCAAGTCCCGCCGCGTCTATAATTTCCTTTTGCAAGACATAAATCTTCGTTTTCCACTCTCCACCCAGGTGATAGAAAAAGAAACATCATAGCCCAGAGTGGATCTCAAATTCGAGTCTAAATACTAACAAATTCCGAGACATGTTCATTGAATGCTTTAGCGCCTTAATTATGGCAGCTAATCTATAGTCGGGGCAATAGTACACAATTTTGTAAGGGCAGAAGGGGTAAATCATATAAAATATGTGCTATGTGAATAAACCTATCATTATTAGTATTTCTTATATTCGTGTCAAGAGTACTCGTTTCTTAGATTTCTGTTTCTCGATAGACCTGTAGTCAGTAGCCGCTTTGTATTTTTTAATAGTCTAGAGGTTGGATGTTTCATGTAATAAATTATCACCAGAAACGCCATGCCATACAAACGCTGAACCCTCCCATATTATCATCAGTACGATCTTACTTTTTCCCTCTTCTTCTCCTTTTCAACTCCTTATTTTTCTTCTTTTTATGCTTCTTCTTCTTCATCTTCTCCTTCTTTTTCTCCATTTATCATCAGCACCACTACATCACCATTACCACTACCAATACCATCTGATATTCATCATTACGTCATGCCGTAATGGCTAACATGAAATCTGAGGTCAATGCAGAAATCTTGTACCTGTGGTCAAAAGTGTTATGGAGAATGTGGTTTTGAGAATGCTGTCCCTGAGCTATGGAATAGTCTCCACATAATTTAAGGAAATGTATTTTTCTTCAGCTTTTAACGAATGTTTTCCTATGAAAGCATGTTGAGACCCTTTTTCAAAGGTATAATGCGTTATATAAGAACTGTATTATTTAATTTGAATAAAACCATCCACTCTTACCCTACAAGGCAAACTGAAAAATTCCATTTAAGAAATCCAAAAACCGCATTGGCTCTCAAATCCATTAGACACGCCGGCCCAGACATCTGAAACTCTTTGCCCATTGTAATAAGAAACCTTGGGACATTGTATTCTTTTAAGAAGGCGGTTAAAACTATGTTATTGTCTAAGTATTGATCCTGTCGTGTGTAATTGTATTGTATTCATGTTCGTGTGTATATTGGCTGTATATTCAACAATGATGTGTAATTGTCCATGACCTAGCATCGTTTATCCATTCATTAATGAACCTGCATTCAATCAGCAGATGTATGAGATTTATTGTATTATTACCAACGCTCCTTATCTCCCCTTTCTTTTTCTTCTCTGCAAGTCACTATTTTTTATTTGTATTTTTATTGTTGTATCTAAGTTGAGGGCTGCGGGCACGTCAAGCTACTTTGCTTATTTCTGTAGCCCTCCTGCATCTAATGTATGTTAATTATGAATTCAATATATTTGTTTAAATTCGTTTATTATCTGTATAAAATTATATACACTTAAAATATTGTATCAAACCATATTATGTTCATGAAAATGTATGATGAAAAGCAGGAAAAAGATGTAGAAACCAATAAATCAAATCAAATCAAATCAATTATTATAATTATGTGTATAAAAGATCATACAAAGATTCCCTAATGATATCTCATGCAAAAAAGAATCAAAGTTTTTGAGATATTTTTTTTGACCAACATAATATAAAATTAAACGATTAAATTGTGCAGATCAAATTATGTGCTGTATGTTTAGAGTGAAAATAATTTGGTCATAGATGGGGTTTGTCTACAGGACATCAGTATATAAGTATCTGATATACACAAACATCCTGAGAAAACAGAATTGGAATAAAGTAATAGAATGAGACTATGCCAATACTCATAACAGTTTGAATATATTTTTGAATATGTATATCATTTCATTTGTTTTTACTTATCCAAGAAGAATTTTAAAAGTGATAGCATTTTGAGTTAAAACACTATTGCAAATGTAACAGATTGAACACTGGGCAAGTGATGTGATCTGTGACTTATCTCATGAAATGTTTAAATGGTTGTGTGAAAAGTTGGCTAGACTCTTGGCCTGCAAGCTTGCAGGGCATATCCTCTTGGCCTGCAACTAAAACAACAATAACCTCAATAATAGTAGCAACAACATCTAAAATTATCTAAATACAAGGGAAAGTATAGTGACAATTAGGAATTACATCTATACGATATTACCCCACAACTTTTGATAAACGTTCATGAAATTCGAATGAAGCAGAAAGAAGAACAAGATGATGTTCCAAACGTTACCAGAGCCATTTTAATGTGGGTATAGTCCACCTTCTCATCATTCTCACAATACTAATAACATTTATTCAAATTGTTTATGTTATTTATTAAGGATTAAGTTTTCTGCAATATATACATGGTTTTATGTTACTCTATATTCCGATGAGCTTATATATTTGCTTTTGGTTGGATCAACAAAATTAGAGGTAACGAGGAGAAAATGATATATTATACTCACTGTTTGTCTAGATCCTGTTAAATGCGAAATTAATTGTTGAGTGAGGCGTTGAGTCCTCTCTTCAGAAATATTTATCCAATTATAGCCGATCTAAAAGGCTTCACACATAATCTTGCACAGTTCAAATAAAAGTAACTGGCAACAAGTGACATGAGAGGTCTCTTCTAGAGCGTGTTTAATATAAAGGCGTTTACAAATTTCGCAAGATAAGAGGAGAGTTTGTCTCTGATGTGTCATGAATCCGGTTTGACAGATGCCAAGACATGCAGTGTGTCGGGAAAAATGATCTAGAAATCAGTTTTATGCAAATTCCCCTGGCACAAATTTAACGTTCTTCGTTCCATCAGATTTTCATGTAGAAGTGACGGATAAACCGTATGAAATGAAAGACACAAGCTGCGTGAGTCCGTTTGACACGGTCTGGTGATATTGAGCAGGTACCTGATGCAGAGGCGGCGCTCCAATTGGGGCAGGGGAAAAGTACAATACTCCCACCTTTTCAAGTACCCCAAAAGTGCCCCTTTTACATATGGAAAAGAGCCCCTTTAACTTTGTAAGAAGTACCCCCTTATTACATGAAAAGTACTCATTTACTTTGACAAGTACCCCCATTACTTTGTAAAAGTGCTCCTTCCCCTTTTACCTCTGATATTTTTTTCTCCTTTTTCGCAGACTAATGAAATGGGATACAAAATTGTGTTATGGAACCTATTATGTATGTAGTGTCTTTCTTTTCTTATTATCTTTTAGATTAAATAAAGGATATGGGTTTACTCATGGACCCTGGATTTTTCAACGCCAGATAAAGAGAAGAGACAGACAGACAAAGGCAGAAAATTGACTTTGCCTGGACGCGCCTGGACACCCCACAAATCTAGGCCCGTAAAAGAAAAAAGAAAAACAAAATTGAAAGCAACACGCTGAAAGGAATGCACCCTGATTGAAATAATTTGTAATGATATTCACGCTGGTAGATTTTACATATAGAAATTATGATCACTGATTTTATCCTGAAGAGCATGGGTGCTCGGCAACTCGAACACTTGTTTGTTGAATAGATTCTAAAGAGTGTAATTACAATGGAAAGCTGTTTGGGAACCTGACGTGTATAAACCTTGACCAAATTGTGGTATTACTCCGTTCCGCTTCGATAAAAATATTCCTGGATAAAATAATATACGAGAAAACTCACACAGTCATTTAACTGAAGTGAAAAATGGAAACAATATTTTGGCTTCTGTATATTACATTATACCTGATATTCATGAACTATAAGTGCAAACCCTCAAACATTTAGGTATGTATACTTAAGATTTCTTTTTAACGTTAAGCTGATGTGGAATACTAAACGGAGAGCCAAAATCAGAAAAGAGGGTTTTGCCTGCCATTACCACACAAAATATAAGCACACCTTGTGTATTTGAAAGATTTCACTAGCGGTCACCCCTAAATCGGAGGGGGCGTCCAAAAAAACCTGGCCCTTTTGACGAAAAATGATATCTTAAAGGTAATACAAACATATTGCTCCGATTGTCTCATTTTCGCTCGCTCGATCAATAACTCGTTCGACGTCACTACCAAACTAGCCAATCAGCTGTCAATGACGTCATATTGAACGCGGCGGCAAATATATTTTGTGAAATTATCGAGAAATTGACTATTTCTTATTGCAAACTAGTTTTATTTTTGGATGGAAAAGCAGCCATTGTTATCTTGACATTCATTGAAGTCATCATAATAGGGTAAGTTACTTCTCAGATGATTCAAGAGGTCCATTTTGTAGATAATTTTTTAATTTCTTAGAATGTTCCACTGTGTTGCAGGGTACCGGGTGTATGCCATTGGGTGTGATGTGTTCGCGCGCTAAAAGTACAGGCCACCGCGCCGTCGGGTGTAATCTCGTACTGATGTAGGTGCAAAGCTAGAATGGCTACCATGCCCACTTCCCTCTCTATGCCTTTCTGAACATTCCTTTCCTTCTCAATACAATAACTTTCACCTGCCTAAGTTATTCAAACCATACCGCCTCGCCACTTCCATTACGTAATTATTAAAAGGATCCGCATATACAACATTTTCCTGCTATACGTTGTACTGCAGGAACATCCAAACCTCCCTGGTATACCTTACAGTCCAAACGATAAATATGTGCCTTTAACGAAGCAGGCGACAATCGGCGTAGCAGACGACACTTGATAGTAATTTTGTATGTGAGATTGCTTTGCTAAATATAAATTACTTTGTTAATAAATATCAACTAAAATTTCTTTTACATTTCTTTAAACCATCATTGATATTTAATAATTCATAAGTGAGTAAAAGAAACATACCAAACTATATAATTATATGAAATACTTGGTGGCAATTAGGGGAGTTTGACGTGATGACCGATTGCACCCCTTTGTTAATAACCGAATAGTCCATGGTGTGTCATGAATATTCATGTTTTTGCTTACCTCGGCTAAATGTTTGCTTTTACTAAATTGAAAAATTACGGTGGGGGGTTGGATGAAATGGACATAATGAAATAGGCAGAAGTGATCTATGATAATTCATGCTTTTTATGTTTCGTGTGCTCGACCTATAATCTTCAAATCGCTTGGCAAACTGAGTCCAAAGTTAGACTTGTTTCACATGTGTATTATAGGCAATGACGAGCTTGCAACCTATTTTGAAAAATTACGGTGGGTGAACTTTCAAAAGTCAATGAGACATGAGGGCTCCAATGAAAGAGGTAGTGATAACGTACGTCGGGGTGGATGTGCTTTTCGTTTAAACAAAAAATGGATTTTTAACGATTTTTTTAAAAACGTCCATAGGCTAACATGTTAGGCTGCTGACTCTGACCATGCTCTGACGATAGGGGGCGTTGTGAAATGAGACTAAACGGAGCAATATGGTTTTGGGAAATTTCGAAAATAGGCAGGATAGTAATTCTTTACAATTTTGATATATTTGGATGCCACTCTAGATGTATTATAACCACTAAAAAAAATTAGCCCCTGAAACATTTTTACTTTCGAGAAAAATTGAATATAAAAATTTACCGGTGCTCCCGGTAAATGTTGATAAATTTCAAATAGCGCTTACGGCCATACAATGGTAGCTGCGACCATGAAAATCTCAGAATATGTAGTTGTGATATGTCATTTTCAAACGGGAATAGCCGATTGGTCAATTTTAATCAAGAAACATTGTTTTATGGCTTAATTAATATCTTGACCTTGAGAGGGAGCTATACAACATAAAGAGTTTATTATTTACAATTTCATAACTTAAGACTCGATTTCAACCGCGACAATGATCACTGAATATTGTAGGATCGCATATGCTTCCAATATATTCATTTGAACCAAATTCATGACCCCATACCAAAACCTTGAAATAGCATGGGTTTTATTGGTGTCATATGAAAGATGATAAAATTGTCTACACATTAATAACATAATTAATAAGAGACATGATTTGTCGTGATTTAAAAAAAAAAAAATCTTATCCTCCAAAAAAATTCTCCATATATCAAAATCGGAGAGGTGTCTTTTTTGGGTAACTTTCCAAGAATTCGTCCATGTACAAGGAATTATGTTCGAAGGAGAGGATTATCTGTCTTCAGTGAAAATTTATAGCAACCTAAAGTTATTTACTTGACGTCCACATAAACGACATTTTTGCCCATAATTATGTGTATCAACTGTATGCATATGTGTATTAGTGTATTGATGACGTGTTTGGTGTATCTAAATCGAATTTTAATGCTTACGTTTAGTTAGTAAGACTTCTAGTCACCATGGGTTGGGTGTCATATGATAGATAATTTGATACCTTAAAGTTGATATCAATTTTACTAAGTTTTGTTGTGTGTAAAATATAACATTTTAGCCCAAAATGTTTTGTTTTGTGTGGATAATTTTTCCCCTAATTTTATATATTTAATTAATAACTGGACGATAGTGGCTAGACATTAAGTTGTGCAGAAAGTTCAAAAAATACGGAGTGCTGAGTGCAATTGATAAATACTTCTTCTGTATACTCTGTGATGTTTCAGGAAATATGGGCATGGGCAGTTGCCCCGCCCCCGCCCTCCACCCCACCCCTTCCAGCCGCTTGTCATAATCTTGCCCATGACCAAAACCAAAGGGGGAGGCACATACATAGATAGATTCTGTATATCTACTATAATGTTCACCATGTTATAACTTTAATATCAATTTGAAGGATACCCAGAGAATGATGGGGAAGCTGAGAATTTTTTTTTCAAAGACATGATGTAGACAAATATAGAGGCCTAGGTTCTTTAGTCATGCTGTTATCTG
This sequence comes from Strongylocentrotus droebachiensis, assembly GCA_035222895.1. NCBI lineage: Eukaryota > Metazoa > Echinodermata > Echinoidea > Camarodonta > Strongylocentrotidae > Strongylocentrotus > Strongylocentrotus droebachiensis. Next base: position 1,939 of record JAVYIG010009611.1, on the reverse strand, counting down.
TTTATTTGATCTTTCGACAGAGCCGTAATAGTTTTAGTTGCTTTAGGACCTAGTGGATAGCCATCATTGTTTAAATACTTTATCTCATTGAAATGGCATCCAAAGTATTAATAGATTAATTTTGATAGTCAACCTGTGCATGCTAGTGTGATTGGAAGTCGTCAATTTTAGAAAGAAAGGCGTGATAGGGCATTTCCATAGTGTCACCACACTCTGCTTAGGTGAACAAAACGCCCACGGTTCCCCCTCTGAGAAAAATAAAATGAAAAACGAAAATAATGGGGGATCTAGGGATAAAACACTGGGCTGCGAATCCCTCCTTTTCACAGAACCACAAGAGGGCCAGTGTGATTCCCGCGCTGTAAAAAGAAAAGAAGAAAACAAAAAAAATCAGAAATGAAATATGGTAAATTCATTCCCCACACCCACCCCTTCGGAGCAATACACTAAGCTTTCGGAGCTATGAACTCGATGGTATAGAGTTTTTGGTGTTCTTAAGTTTTTTGCTTCAGAAAAGTAAACATTTTAAAATACGAGTACCCCAGGTCAGGCCCCAACTGGGTTCACAAATAACCAGTATGCCATTTATTATCTTTGACATGACATGCTCAGTTTGTAAGACAAATGTAAATCCAAACATTGCGGGTGCAAAAAAATTATTGGCAACGATAGATCGCCTTGGATAGATGTCCCTTGCAACCAGATAGATTCACGACTCATGGAATACTAGATCCATATGATAGTTTAAAGGTAAAGACCAGTTCTGATCATGCGATTGCATTGTGAAAGAAACGTTGTGGAATCGATCAGAAAAGGCTGATCATCTAGCATATAAGTATTGGTGTGTACTGCAAGGTTCTGGAATCATCAAAATGATAAGAAATTTGGCCCAGTCTCGGTAAAGTTACAAGCACTTTACACAGAAAGATGTATATAATATGGGACTACGTGACACGTGCGCGATATCTATCCGGTCCGGATAGATATAATAATTTACCCCCCCAAAAAAAAAATCAATTTTAGGCGATTTCCCGGCAATATTTGTATCATCACGTATTATTAGTCAAAACATATTCTTTCACACGATTGGTAATCAAAGCTTCCATTTCATTTTTTGAGAGGGGGGCGTTTCCAAAACTGGTCTTTACCTTTAATATCCCGAGCCCCACCGTGTGCACTTTCCCCCTCTTTTTTTAGCCTTTTTTTTCTTCTTCTGTCTTCCTTTTCTATTATCTGAGGAGTAGAATGGTGGGGAGGCGGGAAATGAAAAAACGTCTAACCCCAGTAGAACCTGTTGAGTGTGTAAAGTGAATTAATTTGTTGAGCCTGTTGTTTACGTTGCATTCTATCACAGCTGCGCTGATTCGATAACTCGAATAATCGCATTTTCTAAAGGTGAAAAACCATAGAGATCAATCTTTAAGACCAATTCTGTTATGTAAAATGCAATTTGTTTTTAAATATCTCTTCAGTAATTTCTTCAATGATGGAAAAAAAAATACTTTTGGCTCTGTTTTGATGTCAACATGAAAATAATTTAGACCATATAAACGCTCCGGCATTCTGCATGGTCTTCTGAAAAATTACTTGAGGATTCACAAGATCGTATTTCAGTCTTGTGGGCATTCTGACAATTTTCCTTATTAGGGTTCAACTTCAAGAGACCTACATTAGTGGTTTGGTGGGCTGTCTTTAAAATTTAAGCTTGATCAGTTCTCCAAGCAGGAATTTTGGTAGTTATCTTTCTTTGATTGTATTAGATTTTACAAAATCAGTCAAATAGAGGGAGGTGTCAAAGAAAATTTGATATTGTGTGTGTGTGTGTGTGGGAGGATGGGGGGGGGGGGGGGGGTAACTGACCAAATGCCCACATTTTCTGAAACATTACGGGGTATAGGAGTAAGTATCAATTGCATTTGGTACCCGGCTCTAATCCTTC